>PNEQ01049049.1:0-29324 GCA_003012365.1 Medauroidea extradentata
TGCCTGACTTGTCTGTAGAAGTCATTATTTTTCCTATCATATGAATTCTGTTTAAATATACTTCTTATGACTTCTACAGGCGTTTGGTTTCCATTTGGTCAGTAGCTCTAGTAATAGAGATATTGGTTGGCTTTTTCCTATATTATCTCATCCTTTATTAAAGTGAAAGAAAAGGTTTCACAATATTTTTTCTTTACAACGTCTTGGTTACTTCGATAACCTTTCTTTTATCATCGTTGCTTACATAAAGAAAACATAAATTTTCGTGGAACTATTCCCTCGCCATATGTCAAAAGACTTTTATTATATTATTTCCGTAATGTTGCATGGTTTATTGTTTCATTGTATAAATCCTTACCGTTTGGAATTCCGTGAATTGGGCTCTTATTCAAAGTACATATATATATATATATATATATATATATATATATATATATATATATATATATATATATATATATATATATATATATATATATATATATTTCCTGTATTAATTTTTTTCGTGTAGGCCTACATTTATTCATTGTTGGTTACAACGCACAACACAGAGTAAATGATAAATTAAATCATTTATACTGAATAATAATTTACGTACATAATAGCGCCTCTCATAATATAAATTATTCTGTTATTTATAGATCCTAATTATCAAATGTTCTGATAGACATTTCAACGTTGTAATCAGAAAATAATAAAGATATAATAAATTCTTTGAAAATAAACATGGTGGAGTTTTACGTATACGTCTCAGGAAATTAAAAGCTTTGCTTTAATATAAATACAAATCCATACATTTAATTTCATGAATTTTAATAATAGTAAAACAAGTTTACAATATTTGTATGGTAAACAATCGTGCATCAGTTATTTTTTATATCGAATTCATCCAAATTATGACGAATAAAATAATTTACATTGTTAAGGGTTATTTGAGTACTAATACATAATAAGTATAATTTTTGTTTAAAGCATACAGTTTTTATACTTCGTTTACTTGATATTTATTGAAATTTTTCAACTTTGTAGAAAAATAGGAAATGTCATAATATTAAATCTGCCAATATAAACAACTATAAAGCACAAATGCATGACTGCATCGGTAATAAGTGCCATTGAAACCACCGAAACTCTCATCCTATCTGATCACGCATTCGTAAATTTCAGCTCGTCGCTGTTTATATTCAATTAAAGTCCCACGGCTCCCGTTTACCGTTCCCAGAGCTATCCCGGAGGTCAAGGCAATTAGGCTTTAATTGTGTTATTTCTCTGCACCGCTACTACTAACTTCAAGGCTTAATTGGAAATTTGACACCATCCATTGTGCATCGAGTCTACTGATTGTATACATTACATCCTGCCACATCGAACCTTCATAAAAAAAGAAAAGTGTATTCTGCAGGGACATAAAATTGCGAGTGTATGACAACAGATCCTTATTTTTTTCCCCCAGCTAACAAATACATGGACTGATTTCCTGATAACCGATTAGAGATCGATAAATGTAGTTTAATATTTTTGCAATGCAGTTACAGTTACACGGTTTCATTATTGGCTGCCGTAAAGTGGTTCAGATTTGATTAAAATTGCATAAATGAAATAAAATTATCTAACTTTTAAAGTTAATTTATATGTCTTACCAAGATTAGTAACATTACACAATATAAGAATTTTTGTCATTTCACGCAGATAATACTTAATTTATATACAGAGAGTTATATTCCTACCAACTTTGAACCTTGCATATTAACAGCGTTCCAAAGGAAAAATATCATAACTTTACATTTGTATGAAACAGTATTAATTTTGCAGACGTTACTTGGGAGTACATAGCCCTCTTACAGAAAGATAATCTCATCCAGTTTTTCAATAGTTTCATTTCAATGTCGAAATTTGCATGTTTTTGTCCACTGATCCCTCGAAACCAGTCAAAATAATAAAACAACATAAATCAGAGTAAAATTCATGTCACTGGCTGAACCTTTACGTACATAAAAACACATTTAAATAAGGTTTTGTATTTTATAAAAAAGTTTGATGATTGGAAATTTATTTGCTGCTTTAAAAACAATTTTTAATGCAAAAATATTTTCCAATGGATTTTTGTAGGTAGCTAATCAAGTTTTTCATACATTTTCTTTTGGCAAAACTATATCTTGGTAATTTTGTTTTTGTTTTGCTATACAAGATTTAAAAAAAAGGAGTCTGTTGTGTTTTGAATATATAAATGTTTCTAGGAATAACTAAAATATATAATGTATTTTGGAAGACATGGAGGTGGAAGATAAAGATAAAAAAATTTCTCCTGAATGCAGTGGTTTGATTGCAGTTATGCGGAAGAGTGGTATATTACAATTTCTTACGTAGAACTGCGCTTTTAGTCATCATATCACAGAATAAATTAAGCCATTACACTTATTTATTCTGTGGTCATATATAGAAATCTGTGAAGCATATTAAGGGTACTCGGTACGGTATGCTAAACAGTGAGAAACATGTGTACTGTTATTGATCATTTTTCAGAGAAAAATCAAGTTAAAGTATATCGTTTTCGGAAGTAGGTATCTTAAAGTCGTGTAACTGTCGAAGACATTTGATATATATAAAAAACTTTTAACTTTTTAAAGAAAAAAATCTGGAAAACAAGCCATTTTTTAATAATTTAGTTAATTGTAGTGGAGTAATGCAGCACGAATAATACATAAAACCACCTCTTAGACTTGTACCTTACCATGCTCTATAGTATGTTGCAATCTGAACATTTCTGGAATAATTATTATCCTGTAAAATCGTTAATTTAAATTAAATAATTTCAATTTTTGACCCGACGAAAACAGGACATCTACTAGTGGATATATGTTGCTTCTATTCCCAGTACCTCGAGTGAACGCGGAGCAAGAGAGGATAAGTACGTGGCAACTCATGTTACCAAAACTGACAAGGATTATCTGCAGGGCCCGATCTATCAGCTAGAGACCGATTCTCACGAAAATGCCTTCAGTCGGGTGGTAAAGACGAGTGAGGTGTCAATTTATTCAGTTTTATTTTCGACGTATTTTTATATGTGCTGAAGTTACGACAATATTTCTCTAAAAATTACACAACAAATTGCGAAACACAAATGAGAAAAAGAGGGAAAGAAAACATTACGTTAGTCGTTCGCAATTCAATCATGCACAGATTCACACCAAATTAATGAAAATTATATCATCCACTGTTCACTCTGCACTATCAAAATCAGCGTTCATACTTTTAAAAAGAGCTCTTTTAAATGTAGGTTGAGACAACATTTATTTTAGATGGCGCACGCTGCAGAAACTGAAAAATATTTAGAATAAGCACTAGTAGGCTACGATGCTTAGGTATGAGCAGCGACAGAGTGGCTTTCAAGCGGATAGGTACAAATTTTATGACGAGAAAGTAATACAAATTTAGTTGTTAAATAGGCAGAAGATTAAGAATATAAAACATTTTTTTAGTATAAGGAGACTATGTAATTTACGCCTGTTTTCCAGTCGTTGTCAGGACAAATTTTTATGACATTGTGAGATATGATTACGTATTTTAAGGTTAAAAACGTAACGTACACATATATTTTGAATCTTCAGCAATCAAGTGGCTTGTTCGTCAGTGAGGTTGCTGTAAACCAAGTAACAGCAGTCAAACAACGTAAAAATTAGTGCCTGGATAGGTTTTTTTTAATGCGCAACGGAATTTGAATATTCAGGCGTTTTAGCGAGTGAAGGGTGGCCAGCGCCTTCCTTTATATGCTAGCTACGTGGAGAAACCAATTTAAAGTGCTGATCAAAATGAGTCCTAGGTTTTTCACTGAGGATGTCAACTCGATTTTCGCATTGCCAACAATAATTTTTGGAAAATCGGCAGTAACAGTTTACTATATATTTTTAATTTTTTCTTTAAAAACGATATGGAAGCTACCGATTTAGATTTCCGGGTTAGCATATTCGTAACCTACACAAAATACTGAATATAATTACACCTCTTTCGTCTAGAAGGCATTCTTTCACTCAGCTGATAGAGTAACAAGCTTGTTGTCTTTTCTCAATTGGTTCAATACAAGATTATGTTTAGTACGATCTATGTTTTGAAGACACTTCTATTGAAAATTGTGTATAAGTTATATAATAAAAATCAAAACTTCTCGGTATTTATTCTCCAATACACCAATAATAAAGCATTTTATAATAAAATCATTAGAATAATAGCAAGCATAAGAGCCCCATATTCAGACTGATCCCAATTCCAGAAACCGAAAATACATTGCCATCCTTGTACAAAATTGTTACTTTCGCAATTAAAAATATCAAATATTTCATAACAGTCTGGAGTTCACTAAAGTAAGCACTTAGGACACAACCCCAACCTTCCAGAGCACAGCCTCAGTATCAGCGAATGTGTATGTAGCTGCAATAGCGTGGTTTTCTTTGGTTTATATTATTTTTATAATGTTTAGTTTCAATTATGAGGGCGTACAATCCTGCAATAAAAAACTATTCGTATTTTCAAACATTACAAGTGTTTTAAAGATTTACATGTAGTATTTTTAAAATGATAAGTAAATAAAAGTAGTACAAAAGACAAGTATTAATGTGTGGTTAACAGTATATTCATTTTTCACATCTCACAGGTCTCTCTTCTTAACTAGGCTTCAGCTCAAGTGGCAGAAACTTTCCCTGCGACAAACTTATAACATTGATCTTTCTAACCTGTAATACTAGTAGGATTATCCTTAGTTCAACTCAAAGACAGTGTCCAAAACGACTATTTAGGTTATTGAATCAACCACGCGACCAGGTTAGTGCAGTAAATATTTTGGGATTTAGGGTATACAAATTACTGAGGTGAAGTAGCATGCAAAATTCCCTAATATTTCCATAAATTCGTCGGCTGCTGTTTACTTACGTGTTGTTTAAGCTAAAAAACATATACGTATCCATTAAAACAGTACTAACGTAAATTAAAAGCCCATTCTGTTATTTGTATGTAGCAAAATACAATAATTTAGAAATAAATATCGTATTTTCTAAATAAGTCAACCCTAAAACAAAATAAGTACTACCGTAGAATTCGTAATTTAGGATGTGAAAGAAACATCTAATTAGTTTATATAGAATAACGAATAGAACATTTATTCAATACTGAAAAATAATAATAAAAAACATCGAAATATCAACAAAAGCTTTGTTTAGGCGGTCTACACCTAGTTGCAACTTTTACGACTTCTACGCCCAAACTGCAACGTCAAGTTTTTCTTGCCTCAAGTGACGGTTTTGGTTATAACAATATAAGCGTTCAAGCTGTGGGTGTAACTACAACTTAAACACCCGGTAGCTACACCTTCTACACCACCTCTGCGAGGTGGAGTAGTTTGGGTGTAGAAGTCGTAAAGCAGAATTCGGCGCTATTATCGAAACGTGTTACAAGTAGCTGTGTTGTTTTGAGAAGCTGGCTTTTCAGTTTTGAATCAGAACATCCGCTATATAGTAAAAACTGTATTCTGTTTGATCTGGGAGGTGGGAAAAATAAAATTGATATTTGTATTGCTATTTTTGGTAACGTTTTGTGGGTTATGTTACTACTTGTTATGAATATGACTATATCAACTCGTAAAACTAATACAATTAATTTAAGAATGGAGATTCTGTTTCCTGTAAAACTACCTGTTATGTGACGTATGAAATGAGCTGCGTAAAGGTTATAGGACGAATTTTTTTTTTTTTCAAATTCGTAACTCATGCAAAATACTGTACACATTTGCTATAATAGGTGCTTTAACAGGACGTTCATCATCGGATTCATCACCTGCATCTACCTTTACCTGCATTAAAATCTCTCGCAATATTTACGTTTACTGCCATGTCACTAACACAGAAAATAAACAAAACAATTCACACTCAACTACACAGGTGTCCAGGCGGACTTTCTGCTCCTTTGGTCTCTGACCATGTCCAATACACCCAACTCACCTGATTAAGTAGAAGATGTAAAAGGTACAACCCGCCTGAACAAAGCTAAGTATATAGCTTCCAACTTTGCCGCACGCAGCACTGTTTCATAACGTTCGAATCTATCCACTCTAAATTCCCAAACACTAGATATTTAAAAGCTTCGTTTCGGACATCGCTAGACACGTAATGTTGGCCAGACTGTCTGCATTATACTACACCTTCACGTAGCAGCAGTTCGCGAGAGGAATCGGTTATCGGCGCAACAATCTCCGTGCGTATCGGGTCACACACTGCTTGCTCTTGGACTCGCAGTGGAAGAAGGGTCTAACGAATATCCAAGAAAATCTACAAAGGTTAACCTAGTTTGCTGGATTGCCCTTATCGTGCCCGAAAGCCTTAACCCGTAGAGTCACCCAAAAGGAAATAGTATCATTGTTCACTGTAACCTGAGCTTTAACTATTTGCCATTCAAGCCAGACATGATGGTGATGGTTTTAAACACTCATATCTGACGTTGCATTATCGACTAATTAATCGTAATTTGTAATGTTATATAGAACTTCTGACATCTACCGCTACATGAGGTTTCATCTAATGTTTTCAACTCAAGGGATCGTAGTCAGGACAAATGCTAAAGACTGGCAACACAACGTCAGGGTCTCCGAATAAATATATTTAATCCTCACGGCATTCAGTAATTTTGCTAAATGTTTAAAATATCACAACGAAATTAAGACGTAAATTAAAAATTTTAAAAATCTTCTGACTCACAGGACATTAATTCCATATCTATCAGACCAGTATAATTGCTAACAATCACTTTTAAAAAATAGGAAGAGCCGACGATCTTTAAACGGCTGAACAGATTTTCTTTAATCATAGCCAAGAACACTCTCGATCAAGTCAGGTTTCAAACAAAAAAAAAATTAACCAAATCAACATCGGTCCATTCGTTTAGCAGTTACGACGCCACAGACACACAGATATACAGCTACACTGACAGACACGTCAAACTTATAACACCTCTTTTTTTCGTTGGGGGTTAAAAAAAACTTAGGTTTTTGCTGTTTATTTTATGATAATTCATGCAAATACGTGTATTAATTTTTTCTCCTTGGTTACGCTGCCTACGCTTTAAGGACTGTTAGGGTGCTCTTTTGTTACGTGACCAAATAGAACGCTGAGATAGTGCAGGCGAAGATACGGAATTGTGCTCTTTAACCGGGATAAAGGGAAATATATTTTTTTCAACAAAAAAGTGGTGTAGGAAATTACATGTTTTGGGCTGCAATGTGGCACCGTTCAATTTGGTAACACATTGAGATTGGCCGTTAACGGAGGTCTTGCACCAATTGGTAAAATTTACAGTCATCACAGATATAGGAACTAAAATAATAAAACCATGGACAATTGTCAATAACAGTGGAGACGATATAAGAACTACTAGCCATGAAGATCAAATAATCGAATACGTTGTAGCCGGGTCCGTTGGAGAAAGTATAGTGTCAGCAAATGACGAGTGTGGCACAACTGCCACTGACGGTAGAGACTCTGCAATGTTTAATATGATGAGGGAAATAATGCAGGCGCAGGTGACTCTACAAAATGATTTACGTGTATCTCAGAACACGCTTCACGAGGATTTAACATCAATTGCGTAACGAATCACAGCAGGCGCAAGCGGCTTTACGAAATGAATTGCGGCAATCAAATTGCATGCTTCACATGCATTGTTAGTAGAGAAGATACAGCCAATACCTTGGTTACACGCGTGTCGCAAGTCGAGAAGAAGACGTGGGCGATTGATGAGCTCGTACATGTTACAGCGACTGCCATTGTAAACAATTTTCACAGTCGATGTACCGAATTTCCGGTAAAAATTTCTCCGGATACCTCCGTGAATTCACAGAAACTTAGTTCTTAGTCCATCAGAAGTTTCCGTAAAACAGTTTCATCACACGTAACTGAGTCATGCTTACATGTCTATGATGTTACAATTGCATTTCTACATACTTGCATATTTACTGGTGATGTTATAAAAATATATCGTAATATTGGCATCTGTTTAACCCATAAATATTCGATTTTTTTCGTGCAAGTGTCCGAAGCAGACTTATGGACATATTATGTATGATTCCGTAGTGTATATTTACTATAGACATTTCCGTATTTTAGTTTTACGGACACAATTTTCTTTTATTATCGGTAAATTTCAGTTAAAATTTATAACGGTGTACATGAGAGTATTTCATGTGGTACCGAATGCCAGTGGAATTTTAGTATGTTACTAAGGAGTACTAAACAACAGTTGCTGAAAAGTCTCACAAACATTAGATGGTAACGTTAAAAATAATTTTCGTTGTTTTACGGAGAAGTGCTGGTTAAAAATTATCCAGAAGTGTCCGTTAATTTACGGAAGGTAAATAGATCCACTTATGGAAACTCGCATATTTATGTAACTTCTTTAGGATCCAGGCGCAATGTTGCGTTTGGTTATTTATTTAGTTTCTTATCGCAGTTTCACATATGTTTAATTAATGCAACATTATTATGTATAACTGTGTTAGAAAATGTTTCCGTTAATTAAACAGTCGTTTCCGTAAAATTGCCCTAAACTCACGGAAATTTTTAACAGTGTGAGAATGACACTAGGGCACGGCCTAAGACGAAGAGGTCTCTAGCAAGAGAATGTGACTACCTTTTTGTCGCCGAGCTCTATTAGTAATTTGGTGGAAGATTTGTCTTCTTTACATTTGGCGGCGTTGCAATTTTTGCAAATATGTATAAAAATTATGTTAACATGGCAAACTGGTATTGTTGATATATGGGTTATATCCATAAATGCATTGGAATTTGTGGAACTGTTTATATAAGTCGTCTGAAAAAAAACACTATGTAAAATTGTTTTAGTAAACACATTCGAACAAAATCTATTATTTCCTGCACTGCAAAATTTTACAATCGTTGCAATGTATGTATACGTGCAAAAGATTGAAAAACTAAATTTTACGGTTGAAAAAAAAAGAATGTGTTCCAATACAAAAATTATATTTTTTTTCTTCTAAATAATACATGCAATACCGATAACAACTTCACGTTTTAAGCTAAGTCAAATACAAAACAAGATAAATATTCCACTAAACTACTACGTGCTCGGTGACAAAAAGTGAGTCACATTTTATTCCTCAGTGTTAAGATCTCTACCTTCATAGACCGTGCACTATGGTAAATAGCTTTGAGGGGAACCTCGTCAACGTTCACGGGCAAATAGAAAACGTGAATACTGCCGTTGCGCGAACTGAACTACGTCAGGCCCAAAGACAAGCACATCTTGAAAAACGTATAGAAGAAAATTTGTTGTTGCGACAAGAATTAACTGAGCTGTCAAATCAGGTTGAGGCCAGATTACGTATCTCAGAGGACGAATTTAATAACAGGCATATGGAAGCTGTTATACCGAGTAACCTGGCTAAATCCGTCGCGTCTAGACTTAACGTGACACGGGAAAGCACATCGACACACGTACGAACACTAAACTGTCCGAGTCCAGATACACCAGACGCTTCCCCTGTCAAACCACATCCGTTATTCACGGAATAATACCGCCACCGACATCGGCCGCCCTGTAACACCACCCAATAAAACAGTGGAGCCGCGGCTACCCTCATTTTGCTGATTCCGAAACTGAGAATCGTGCGGAATTTATGAAGCAATTTGAAGCATACGCACAACTATTCTACCTTGTTGATGAAAAGTTTGAACTTCTCATTCCAAGGTAACGCGCTATACTGGTGGGGCGCGGAGAAATTTGGTACCTAATTGTATGTTGATTTTCGAGTTAAGTTTCAACGAGAATTTTGGAACTTAAGATTACGTGATGCCCTGAGATCTAGTCTACATGCGGAAATGTACGACCCCAAGGGCACGAAGTGTGCGGGATTACATATTAGCTCTATTTACGAGAGAAGTCATCACCTAACCCCTGAAATGTCAGACGTGTAATTTTTATCAGTGTTGATGGCACAGATACCGGTTTATTACCAACTAGATTTGGCATGGCGAACATATAACTCAGTTTCCGATTTCAGTTACCAATTAATCCAGATGGATAAATTATAGAAACTAAAACGTGTTCAAGGCACAGAATATCGAGACCAGCTACACGGGCTAATCTGAATAGTTCTTAGAAGGAAGGAAACTATAGTCGCCATAGGCAGCACCAAATTAATGTGCTACAAACAGACACCAGTTCTAATTACCGTGGTCGAATCAACTAGCACGGTAGTTTTGAAAGTTAAAACCTTCGCTACAGGAATTCATGGAAGGGTCATCCAGGGTATGACCAACACAAACCCCCAGACGAGCGCCCATCACGTCACGTGATCCGTCCCCTGATGAGCTGCCTGCTAACCGAGGGACCACCCGAAATATCTCCGCGACGTCAACAAAATCCTTCAGAGTCTCCTACCAGAAGCAGTAGCAGAGGATATTATACCGCTACTCTGACTAATAACACAGAAGGATATTTCGAGAGACAGGAGCACTTGAATCCTTCTGCCCCGGAATTCTCACCACTAAACTGCTCAGACGAGAAGAGACGAAGCCGGTCTAAAAGTCCTCGCGTATCTACAATGTGAGGCAGCAAGTTAAACTAGGACGAGCTGATGGTGTAGATCTCCTGCCGTTAGCTGAGGATACGTCGCTACACATCAGGAGATCGTTGTTGCAAACCCGTGTTCAGACCCTGAAACATCTCAAGTGCGAGGAAGGTTCAACATAACTTAGTTGAAGAGATACATACAGCCATTACACGAAAATTGAGGTTATGTTTGGTTAATTAACAACATGTTCCAAGTGTTGCTTGCCACGTAAATACGTGTTATATGTTAAGATTGTATAGTAATTACATAGCGAATGTACAAAGTTTGTTTATAATGTGGTACACGTGTTATTATTGCTGTAAGACATGTTGTGATTTTAGTTTAAGTGTCATGGGAGCATTGCTGTTATTGATTTTCCTTGGCATGTTTATCGAATAGAGTTATGACGTATGTTGTCGCTTATTGCAGAAGTATTTTGCCACTACCACAATACAGCGTCCCGCTTATTGTTTACTATTGCCTACCTACATCAAAATATACAACGTCGTCAACACAGAACTAGTGCGCAAAATTTCAGTTAGCTACCTCAATTGTCTAAATGTTGTGGTAGGATGTTGAGTGGAATATGGACACATCAGTCACTGTGCAGAAATTTGGATGATTTATAATATTGTTTGTTACCAACGGTGAGCACTTATAAGTACGCCATAAATTAATTATATAACGTAATGATAAGATTGTAGAACGAACATCAAGCCCTACGTCTGACAGTTACCAAGCGGTTAATAAAAAGGTTAACTCTAAGCATCAGGATAGTGGCGAATAAAAAAACTTCATGAATATCTGGCCACGCATAGTTACTTTATTCCAGTATTGTGAAGTTGACTCTAGCGTATATGAACTGTACCTGTGAGCGAGACCGTTGGCGTTTTCTCTAGCTATTATTGTAAAGCGGTGGTTTCGACGAAGAGCGCCAGATGAGTGACAGTAGAACATCTTCAGTGAATCTAGTTCACCACTTGGGCCAGAATTTACCTAGAGATCCCAGACTGGAGTTAAAGTCGCGCACGACGGTAGCAACGGAAGACGGGGATCTACGCCACGCCAGTCAACTGAGATACGGAGATGTGCCAGTGTTCATCAAGGATGTGTGACGCAAATTCCATGGAGGTAGAAGCACTGCGTAGAGGTTGAATAGCTCCTGTGATACTTAGGTAAAAATCAGTCAGTTAGTTAAATGGACTCCAGGTACTGTACTTGTAACTATTTGTTTGTTACTTTGATAAGAAAAAAATTCAATTTGTTTTTGTAGATGAACCGTTTGAAAAAAACTTGGAGATACTTTTCAGAAATAATACGTGGAGAATAATTCAATAACTTAATTTTCATGCTTGTCTTTGTATGTTAATATGTAGCCAATGTGGCAATTTCTTGGTTTTCAGAGCTCATGTTTGGCAGAAAGTTTATTTCATTCAAGGATTTTATAGTTTTGGTCCAGGGTAATCTGTCACATAACGATTATTAATAATTAACCGTCATATGACAAATGATAGTGTTATAGCTGTGAATGCTCTGCAGTATCTATTTTCACGTGTATTTTATTATTTTTTTCGTCTATGGTTTAGTTGTTGAAAGATTCAAAATTTTGTTGTATGTCTTTCAATTTATTACATAAATAATCATGCTTTTCTTATTTTATTCTCTTTGAAAAACTATATCTTGGTAGCTTTGTTTTTGGTTTTGTTATATGAGAAGTTTAAAAAAAAGTGTGTTATGTTTAGAATATATGTACAGTTCTAGGAATAATGAAAATATGTAATTTATTTTAGAAGACATGGCGGTGGAAGATAAAAACTTTTTATCTCCTGTATACAGTGGTTTGATTGCGTTTATGCGGAAGAGTAGTATATTACCAATCATTACGTAGAATTACACTTTTAGTCGTCATATATAGGAAGCTGTGAAGTATTAGAACCGACAGATTCTCCCAAAAGGATATAGACTCATTGCTCACCGTAACCTGAGCTTTAAATATTTGTCATTCTAGCTTAACCTGCAGGTAGTGATTTTAAACACGTATATATATGTATATACAAATAGGGTATATATATATATGTATATATATGTATGTGTGTATATATATGTATGTGTGTATATATATGTATATATATGTATGTATATATATGACGTTGTGTAGGCCTAGTCGACTAACTAATTATAATTTGAAAAGTTATACATAACTACCGACATCTACAACTGCAAGAGGTTTCATCTACTATTATGAACTCTAGGAATCATTATCAAGAAATTGAACTGTGTGTGTATATATAAATATATCACACACACACACACACATATATGCAAACATGTGTGTGTACAAGATGTTCAGAAACAACAGCATACCACACGAATCATGTACTTAATTGTGTAAACAAATATATTGGTGGCAAAGTGTTGTAGAATAACAATATGCGCAGTGCGACAACATAGCACTGTAGTTAGTTCCCTCTTTCGCTTTACAGATTTCTTACTATCATATACTGATCTGACCTGCATATTATGGGTGCAAATTAAAATCTCGAGCAGTCCTAACATGTTTCTACGATTACTTGAAGTAACATACGTAAAATAATACCTGGTAATGGTGGTAAAGGATAAATGTTCTCACTGCAGTTTCGCCACATTTTGCTTGTAACATATAATCGACAACATTTTGCCACTTGCATTTTCGCCTTTCATTTAGCTCAGTATTCGTGTGGTGTGCTTATTGTGTAGTTGTTTCTGAACTTGTTGTTTATAGACTAAGTATGTCAAAATTTTTATGAATGTTTCCCCATTTAAATAATAACACATACCGTTGCCCTGATATTAAATATCTGTAGACAATATTTGCCTCTGGAAGTGTAATAATATATACTGTTTAGCTTAGAATAATTTTTCATTGTCAGTTACATTTTCGGATATACTCTCAAAGTCTGTCGTCACATTTTTGCCCTTGAATTGTTTGTATATGCCAGACGGTGTAATATCTGCATGCAGCAAAAATAGTAAGTGGTTATCATAAAAACACCGCAAATTCATACAGTTTTTACATTAGGATATATGTCCAAAACGACAAGCCAATTCTTCGATGTTTAAGATTTTGATGAAAACAATATTTGTGTGAGTGTATTATTTTTGGTCGACTATTTTGGAAGAAAACTCAGCATTGGTAAATATAAGGTTTATGTCATGTGTTAAGAAATAAAAAAAAAATTACAGAATTTTACAGTGCGACTGACTAAGGTTTAATGTTGCTGGTCTATAATTCGTCTCTTTACAAAATCACCATTGCTTTTTTACATATTGTGGGGGCCGCAGTGGCCCAGGGGCCAGACCTCTCCTCCCTGCCCCAGGGCGATCCGGGCTTGATTCCCGGCTGAGTCGGTCCCCAGATTTTCGCAAGTAGAAATCGTGCCGGAAGATGACACTGGTCGGCGTGTTTTCTCGGGGATCTCCTGTTTCCCCCTCCCCATAATTCGGGAGCTGCTCCGTACTCACGTCATGACACCTATATTAAGAGCTGGCGAAAATCGCTTTATATCTCTTTTTCATGCCTGCAAAATATTTAGCTGTTATTTTTCAAAGCTTATTTTATTTCTTCGATATTTGATTTGTGTGAATATATTTAAGTCACAAATACAGCAAACTAATAAACATATCTATTATTGAGTTATTGTGTTTACTATTACCGCTAGTACTTCGCGCTGTGTCAGCTAAATCACGGAGTCTATTGTGTCATTTGTCCGCCTGCACACTACTCTTGTATGTAAACGGTTACTTCACAATTATCGCTGTGGGGAGAATTATTATTATTTAATCCAGAGTGGTACTGTAGCAGTCTTCCAAATGACTTTTAACACTCTTTACATAAATTTCGATTGCCCTTGTGTTTTTACTTGGGTGTGTGAATATGTCACACATTTTGAAACACGAATTACGACTACTCTCTTAAGAGAGCAAATGCAATTAATATACGGCTGAGAAGAAGATAATTATACATAATTTATGTAGGCTAACTGATAAATATGTTTTACGTTATGTTTACTGGATATCTTTGTAAAATACTTAACTGCCACTGCGAAACAAATTTAATACTGCCACAGAAAACAAATGATTTTGTAGTGGCCACCACAGAAATTTATGTCGATATGGACCTCACAAAATGTGAACGAAGTCGTTTGAAATGTTTTTGTCACTAAAAAACTTAGGGGACATCAAAACAATTTGTGTCATTGCCACAAATACACAAATAAATTCGTGAGGTCCAAAATGACAAAATATTTTATGGTTGCCAAAAAGCAATTTTTTTCAGAAGTCATTCTACATTTTTTTTAAAAATCGAGTGATTTATTAATGAACAAAGATTCTATAACTTTCAATTAGCGTTCTGAAAGAGAACGTCGGTTTATTGACATGTTTTAAAGTTATTAGTTCTTCAAAGGCTCGGTGAAAAGTTATAAAATAAAATAAATTTAAGTTTCTGAGGTTTTCAGAACACGCTTTACACTATTACCAAACCTATTGAGCATCTAGCAAAGAGAGCTGTTAATGAATACGACATGAAGGCTGTTACGAGTAATTTACTGATTCACTGTTGCTTTCAGAAGACATCTCTACTAGAGGTGAATTTACAGAATAGAAACACAAGCACGCTTTTAGCAGTGGTTCTTAGAACTGCTCTTTACCACTTAATTGTTACCTGTACTTTATCTGATATTATGTAACTACGACTTGACCTTGCTTGGTTTACACAGAAAACATCATAAGAAACATTATAATTCTCTAATGAGCACAATTATCAACTTTGGGTTACGAAAATAGTTTAACATGAAAGGAAATTATAATAAAAATATCCTTAACTAAAGTCTTGAAATTCGCAGTTGCATAAATATATTTATTATTTTTAAAAGCATTGCTTTATAAATCAAATAATCGTCAATTGCCAACACTTAGCTAACGTGTTATTCTGTACCCAGATTTGAGTGAAGAGATTTCGGTCAGAGCTGAACATCTTGGTCTTTAGCGTTGGTGAGAGTTGGTGTGATGTGAGGGCCAGAACGGAGTGGGTGAGGATAGCGGGAAATCTCCCAAAAGACCAATATGGCACGATTCCCACATTCGAAAGTCCGGGGTCAGACCCTGCCGAGAATCGAAACCGTATAACCTTGATGAAAAACAAGTGATCTGAGCATTTTTTTTATGTTTGGTACAGTAGTTACCGTATCATCACTGCACCGTACATTCCCTTCTTTAACGTGACCTTTTTAAACAACCCCGAGTTAATGTCGTCCGAGTAAGTGTCGTGAGGCAATTGTAAAGATACAATTTTTTGAAACAATTTGAACGAACACAAATTTACACCCAGCCAGACCTGGGAATATAACCCAGAACCGCTCGCACCAAAGCCGGCTGCTCAACCAATTGAGCTACGGAGGGTCGACAACCACTCAGCCACCGCGTCCCTATATACTCAGAAATTAATAATGACTTGCTGGGGAAATAAAGAAACATATTCGGCCGAGTTCTGTACGGTCGATATAAGATTTTGCAAAAGGTTATTTTTTAACTTTATACTTTTATCGAAATTACTTCCATACGTCCGAAAGATAAATGATCACATTGTTCTGTGGTGAATATAAAATTATTGGTTAAATTTCAGTTGCCTTGTTTTGTATTTGTCGGCGTAAATGCATTGATATTTTTGTGTGTATGTAATGACACCCTAACATAGCAAAATATATCGCAAAGATATTGTAACGCCAACATAATTCAGTTATGAGGAGCGTGATCCACATTCATTCTTCTACGTTACCGAAACTTCAGTTGAGAATGTCTCTTTCAGTGAGAGTAGAACTTATAGAATATTAGCACTCAAAACCATAGTCGGTGAATGTGTACTGATAACGATTTACAATAAATACAACAATGTTCAGTTTTCATTGCTTACGCGTGTATTTAAGATCGTTTACAACATAGTTACTATTATATTTATCTACCAAACATTAGCCACAGTATAAAAGTAATATATGAATAGTGAAAATTATATTTATATATATGTTTATGTTTTTTGTTTTCGTTTTGGGTTTGCTGCCATGCCGTTTTGCTTACAAACATTGCACCTTAAATAAATTATAACTATGCACGCATGTGTAATAAAATATTTTCACAAATAACAACGTATTAATTTTTTTAGCTGTGCTTTTGTGTATTGTTTACCAATATGACGATAAAGCCACGAATACGAAACTAAACTTTTACCATAGTGAGTATGCTGTATATATGGTGCTACTCAAATGCGAAACAAACACACTGGCAAATTGTACTCTAAATGAAGTGAATAATGGTTGTTAAAATATTTATTTCTGTTGTAAAGGTATATCTAAAATGGTAACACTGAAAATTTTGTAGTTTGTGACAAGGTATGACAAATATCCGTGTTGTAAAAATATTTTTTTTTAAATTTTTTGTAATATTTGTTTTCCTTATTTCACTTGTAAGAATATCTGTTTAATGTTTCCATTTTATATATGAGTTACTCAATTCTGCACTGCACAAGATATAATAACGTGAGTATAAACGTCAAAAATGTTGGAACTTTTCAACTTTAACGTGCATAAAATATTTATGTAAACAAATAAACCGGTAACACTATCAGCTCTGCTAAAAGAGGCTGTGAAATAGTGAAATAAATGTGACAAAAATTACCCCTAATGATTTTGTAAATTTAAGGAACTTTAAACACCCAGATACCTAGGATACCTTTTATATAACTACAGTTGCACGTGACCCACAAGTTAGCCTGTAACAGGCAAACAACGAAATACATGCCACCAACTAATATATGAGGCAACCGCATCTATACTGGTAAATAATTATCACGCTTATTATTTATAAAACTTCACATATTGCAGAAAGTAATTTATTTCGATAGCCATTACTGCGTGAAATTCAACAATAACTTTATTTACCTCACCCGTGTAGTTAGCAGCGAATCACCGAATTTAGTTCCGTTATTTTTTTATTCGAACGAAACTAGACTGAAATAAAGTCTAGTAAATTTGACATATTTGTGTTCATATAATTAGTAAAATAATTTTTATCGAACTATGTAGGTTCCTTCCGACTGCACAATTTATCTTACGTGCGCGAACATCAAGTGACGTGTCCAGATATATTAGATATTTCCCGTTGCTAGCTATTACGAGCGGAAAAATACGAACTTGGTGAAAATAGAAATTTAGCCTGGCTTTTTGAGTTCTCACTTCATCTCGAACCACCTTTAATGACTCTTGCTTCTTAGTGCAGAAATCCTTCACACAACTTACTAAAAAATAATAAACACTAGTAGGAAACGCATAACAGCTCACCGAAAACGAATACACGGCTGTTAATTAAACGCGAATTTTTATTCCTGTTTAGGCCTACTGCAAAAAAGATTAAACGTGTCCAGATCGTGTAAGTGTTAAGCAGCTGGCGGCTTGAGTTAAGGAAACGGTAGTTGCAATAATTTTACTAGCTGTTAAATTAAATACATATAATTTAATATTTACATTTTCAGTGCTATAAAATAGACTAATATGTACTAAATTTTTTACTAAAATAAATTGATTAGAAAAAGCAAGATTACCTTGTAATTCTAGAGCTAAAATATTATGAACTAAGTATTTAGTTTATGAAAATGTGCTGTTCGAACCATTCCGATATTTATGTGGAAATAGAAACTTATGCAATTGACAAAGTTATTACTTTAAATAAGGTATCGTTAAAATTCTTTACACTACAGTAACTTTAAAAAAGTTAAAAATACGTAATTGTTACGGAGAAAGACGTGCTCGCACGTAAAACTACACCCACACTTCGAGAAATGAACAAAGTAATTATTTTTCGAATAAAACTAACAGTTATTTTTCGAATAGTTACTAGAATGCATTAGAAACATTTTCTTTGTTTCTATCGATTTTAAAATGTATTGTCAATTTTAAATAAATACTTGCAACACGAACCGAGAATATTTCTTTCTTATGTATTTTTGAGCTATTTACGTATATTTCTTAGTTATTCATGCCAACGTTTACGACTGAAATTACGTGACAGGTCTATTATTTTCTGATATTTATATGTATGAAGAAGTCGCTTTTATTTTAAATATTATTAATGAAAAGTAATACTGGACATTAATTAAATTACATCTAATCAAGATGAATTTTTAATTTAGAAGACTTGTACTTTCACGTGTAAAAAATCATGATTTTATATTTGAATGTAATAATAGTAATTTTTAGACGTAACTTGGGTGTGCATTTTCGTTTTACGAAAACTATTCAGACCAACCAGATTTCCATACTTGCATTAAAAAGTCAAAATAAGCATGTTTTAACCTCATAACCGCAGTGAAAAATATTAACATATTTAAATAAAATTATTCACATTGATACTAGATATTACGGGCTACGTCTTGAATAGTTTAAAACCCAATTAAAAAATATTTTTATACTTAAAAGAAAATGCCACAATTAGCAAAATAAAATTCATAATTTAAATCGAACCATATTGTGTGACATGTAGTTTCAATGTTACTTATATAATATCACTATGTTAAATTGTTTTAGCGGTTGTTATGCATTAAAAACATGTTAATTTTGACTCTGAAATAAAACTATGAGAAAACTGGCTGACATTAATTTTAATTGTAAGTGGAAAATATACTCATAAGTAACGTCTACAAAGTAAACACTATACGCACAAACGTAAAGTCATGTTTTTTGTGTATTTAATTGTAACTAACATTGTATGGGAATGCCTGTAGCGAAGGACGGCGGAAAGGGCAGTGCTGAAGTGTTGGTTCGCCATATGTTCGCACAGAGCTTGCAGCCTTGTCAGCTACATGGCAGAGACGATGACAGCGAGATGAAAAGCTCTATATTATACGACTCGTGCCAAGTTTCGTGTCTGACACTGACGGCAGTTGCCATGTATCATTGTCTGGCACCGCGGAACAGCGACATATGTCCTACCAACTAATTAATTCCGAGCTCATTTTTAATGATATTCTAGCCCAGATAACACTGCTGGGAAATTAATTTTTTTTTGGTTGTTTCAGGATTGTGTTAAGCATAAAACATTTTCTTACATCTGGAGTACAGAGATGTTACCAGGAATTAAAAATCTTTCACTGATAAATCGGCAAAAATAAATCTCACCTAGTAAAAATATAAGAATCCTACTATAAGCAGGATTAAAACACTAAATGTGTAACAAGTATGCCTACTAGACGTTAAGTCATAACATTTTATAAGTTCATCACTACATGTTATGAGTAACCAGCTGTTCGCAAGCCGCTTCACCAGTATACAATATTTATAGAGCAAGTAGTGTATTAGGTTATGGTTGAAATCATTAATGAAATAAAACATTATAAATTTACATCTCCGTAAAACCACGCAAAGGTTCTATGTTATGGATTTAGAGAAAAACAAACTTTTACTTCGTATGTGTCATATTTCACTTCTTGAAGCCCGTATTTGCTTGTTATTTTTGAACGAATCTTGCAACGGGTGTGAGTTAAAAACATAAATAGGTATTTTTGGACGTATGTCACTGCAGCGAATGGAACGTCACAGAAAACCAGAGTATGAACACAAACAAACTGACAAGTAAACAAACAAATGGACTTTCTCTGCAACTGGCAAACATTTATGTAAACACATACGATTCCACAGAAACTCAGTCAGTGAGTTACAAGAAAAATTAACACAAACGAGCACCCAGACACTTGTCTGTGATTTTCTGCAATGGTGTGTGTCCAAAAACTTCCTTAATATGTCGTACTTGCTTTTCGGATCATGTACTTAGTGGTTTACGAACTAAGCTCTCCCTGTGGTTGTAAGTTTATCGAGTCATTAATCAAATATCGAGGTACATTTTAGGCATTTGCGTAAGAGTTATCTTGAAACAAACACCAACTGATATTTCAAATGATTCTATAAAAATCCAGCAGTAATGAAAAACTATTTTTGCCTTCTTTATATCCATCTAAAAAATCTTTACATTTAATATAAGATATTTATTTAAGTGTGTAATATAAGTGTAAATCGCGGTAATATGCAGCGTTTTGATTAAAACACATATCACATCGTTACACTTCTAAGGCGTCAAATTAAAAAAAAAATCTAAAAAAAAAAAACAATTTTGCTTTAGTACACAACCACTGTCCTAAAGCATAAGCTACTCTGCATACGGACAGGTTCGGTAGCTGCCGATGATTTAGCGGTAACACCTTTCACGGGTTTCAATTTTGAGTGAATGAAAAAAAAAGAAGAATTTTTCTTCTTTAATATCCAATTTATACGAAGAGCTTGACGATAACCCTTTGGGTTCAAGGTATAACAACAATTCATTTAATACACATCTCACCTCTTACCCCCTTTCACAACTATACGTATAGATGTCGAATTCATGAAACCAAGAAATTTCTTTTCCGTTGTTTTTGTAAGCATCATTCTTGAGCAAAACAGCGTCAATATTTAAAATTTCAACAGGAACGATTTAAACCGATTATGAACCGAAATATTTTACATCCAATATTAACGCGTTTTGTGTCATAATGAAAAACCAAATAAGTAGCTTTTAATTACTATAATATAATTTAAGTATAGTAAATAGCACGTAGATATCTCGACTAGTTCGATTAATGTTAAATATTAATTGGGAACACATTTCTAATATGTTTAACCTGAAATAAAAAACTGAGTTTTCAGAAATGTTATAACATTTCGAAAATATTTGTGCAAGAATTTAGCTCAAGTGAAAACCACAACGATATCCTCTTCGGTGAGAGCTAATCATAGATCCATTGAAAAACCATTTAATTATTTTCACCCCGTTAAGGGACGATTTAAAAAAAAATTCTTATTCTATGTTCTTGCCAACGATGTAAAGGAACACACACCTACCGTGGAAAGAGAAACCTAACGTAAATATCTGTACAGTTTTAAGTAACATACGAAACTATTGGTATACATGCAGAAGTCAATTGAAAAGTAAATAGAATTACTGACACACAAAAACTTAGAACTGTAACTACCAGAGAAACATTCAGTTCGTTACATTTTTGTCCACGCGTTCCATGAGCATTGCAATTCCTCTCAGTCACTTCTAACACAATCTGGCTTTCCGTCTCGGAGGAAATTCAGACATCACCCCGACGTCCAATTCTCTTATTATTTCCACGGTAATGGCGTGGAAGAGCGGAAGGACTACTCGGCGAGCAGCGGAGGAAAGAAAGAGGAGAAAGACAATCTCAAGGCAAACTGGAGACAGAGGAAAGAGAGTTAACCTGGTATAAGAATGGGTGAGAGTGACAAGCGTGCAGAGATCAAGAAAGGCCGCGGAGATCACTGATACAATTATTTTCAGAAATAAGATTTCCTTTTGTCTCCCGTAGGAATGACGTTGCAGAATTGGAGGCAGTAGAAAGTGCATATCATCTGAAAGGGCCGTCCGTATTAAACATTACCTGTTAAACAGGTATACAACACTTCACGTTATATTCAACAGGCAAACTCGTCGGCAAATCTTACATCAAACCACTGAATAAAATTTTTAAAATAAACTTACAATTCCTTTCGTCAGAGGATAATTTCTTTACAACTTTTTGTACTATACTTTTGCGAGTACAGGCTAAGAGTTTTTAATATTAAAATATTTACAGCACTACGTTTTGACTTTATTTTGCAGCAAACAGCTTGTATTAGTATTTATTGTATTTAGATACCCCCGTTAAATTGGCCAAAACGTAGTGCAAAATGTAGTATTGTGTAAAATCCGTTGGTTTCGAAATCTCGTTTCTACAGTTGAAAGTAAACACTATACAACTCCATTCCAAAGTAATTTTTAGAATTTTAAAGCAATATTATTTCAGTAAACTGTATGTCTCAATTTAGATAACCGTAAATTTGAAATGTTAAAATTCTATGATCTTTAAAGGTTTGTTTTATTATTGTCATAAATTGTTCAACAAAACTCTACGTGTTTCTATTGAGCTACAATTAATTCTAATGACATGTACAACCATATTTCGTTAATTGTTACGTGAAATGTTAAGTTATACAACGTAAAATGTAAAACTGATATTAATTAAACACTATTAATAACATTTTGGAATACTGTTGCAAGTTCTGTTTGTTTATTAACACCTATATTTATTTATACACGCATACATACGACTTATTTGTTCTTCACTACTAGCTTTAAACTAATTAGAAATCACTACCAGATGTTCGAGAGGTTTTATAACAACCGAAACACATGGGTATAAAATTCAAGGAAAGCAATCAAATACATCGAAATGTTGTGTTTGTAATATTTAAATACTAGATACTAATTGTAGTAACGTAATGAAATGTTACATAGAAAATACTTACGACTATGTAAATGTCTGCATTAACTGTATGTGTAAACGAGTCAGTTATTTTTATTTGCTACGTTCCATCTTACAGAACTAGTTTGCAAAATAAAGTGAAGTAACCTACCTAATGTTACATGTTCTTAATTGCAATGCTTTCATGGAAACAAATATTTTCGTAAAAGGTCATCTTTTGATGTCACTAGTTCAAATTACACGAGAGTTTTTATGAAATTCATCAAAGTATTCGAGGGGGTAGGAAAACTCGTGTAGCTTTCTAAATAACCCGCTGCAGAGGAGGGAACGGCATCTCACGACCGCCTCATTAATTCCGAAACTTGGCACCAGATGTCGCAGCATCGCTCGCAAGACGTCTGCATGGGGAGAGAATGGGCGCCGCTACTGGAGGGAGGAACTCCCGCCTCGCTCTCCAGCTACGACCGTCTCCCAAGTAATTAGCAGCGTGTACTAATGGCGAGGATTCAGCAGTGGCAAACTTTGACATTCCCTCGCTCCTATGTTTCGATGTTTCTTCTTGCTGGCGTCCACGAGTCTCGCACCCTTCACTTGTGCTCCAAGTTTCTTTGATTTTAAATAGTGTGCGCATTAGACGGTCTCAAGTACACAAGTCGTCTCCAGTGACGAAGTATTGAAAGAGTCTTGCTGACAGTTTAGGGACAGTCAATTTGAGGACCAGGATTAACTAACTCCTGAGTTACTCAGTTAATTTTAGCATTTTTTGCAAAGAAAAGATTACTATATGAAATACTTGCCTATTGCTTTAATTACCTAAGAAAGACTCGAATAATTATCTAAGCTGTTCTGTATTGCGCCTTCAGAATAAACAAATTAGCAACTAGCGGATTAATAAGTTGAATTTTATGTTAGTAAATCACACAATCCTGAACGGTGAATGCTGTCCACCTAATAGTCACTCACGAAAGATTGGGTACTGAACTTCCGGATTCAATGATGATAGTCGCGTCTAAATCTACAATTACCGACATTCTTTCAATATCTGGATATTGTGTTTATTGAGCCTACATTCGTGTGCTGTTGTAACACCTTTCCAACGAGCGTACGCCTTTTTACGGTTAAAATAGTAACAATGACAATATTTAAGATGTTTTATGTTGCCTTAAAATAATATTTAAGAATGCATTAATAACATACAAGGTTCTTAACTTTCAACTAAGGTCCACATAGATATTATTCTGAATTAAAAATTTATTTAAATTCTAATTAATTGTGTAGCATAAGGTATAAACAATTTGGTGCTAAAGAAAAGAAATCTGAATATTTAACACTTTAATTATTCCCTAAACTGTTAATTAACAAATGTAAACTTAAGAAACGATTATTTTTCTAATTTTGGAAAACCGCACATTGTGAAAAAAATTTAAAAACTGCCGGTTTTAACGATTAATTTAAGTTGTTTTGCCTCTATATTTTTCCTGATGAGAATTGCACGACTAATGCGTTTTGTTATTCAAACAAACTTATTTTGAGCAAGATGTAAGAAAACACATTCAAACGAATTTATGATTTACATATCCTTGTACATACGCAGAAAAGTCTTGTCACATTCTTAGTCCTGCTAGATTGTTTTGTGTACTGGTTTTTTCAGCAACGACATGGTGTCAAAAATTGAGCAAGACTTCTGAAAGTACATGATATTCTGCAAAACCTTATGCTACTTACTGCAATGGGTGCCAAGCACTTGATATCCCTCAAAAACGTGCTGCCTTATTTCTTGGATTTTGTGCCACTGCATGTACGTCAGAACGCGTGGTTTCATCACGATTGCTCATTACATAATTTTTATTCTGCAGGCAGAGGTCAGATTGATCAATGATTTTGGCACATTAAATGGGTTAACGTGGTCCGATTGGTTGGCCTGCACGTTAGCCCGACTTGACTTTGCTAAATTACTTCCTGTAAGGCCCCGTAATGGGCTTGATTTACGCGACTTACGTACATTGAGAAGACCTTGCCCGGGTAGTAGCTTCAACGTGCCATTGACGTCGATTCCCTACTGGGTCAGTCCTCGGAGTTTCGCATTTGGGTATCGTTCCGAACGATACCGCTGATCAGCGGGTTCCTTTGGGGATATCACGTGTCCCCCGCCCCTTCATTTAGGCGCTGCTCCATACTCACATCGTATCACCCAACATCAGCGCAAAAGACCTGGATGCTAAATGCTACCAAAATCTATTTCCTCTTCGGCAGTTTCTTAATGCCACAAACGGGACCGCGGTGGCCGAATGGTCCGTGTTCGATTCCCGTCGGTGTCGGTCCCCGGATTTTCGCAAGTGGGAATCGTGCCGGGTTTTCTCGGGGATCTCACGTTTCCCCCGCACTTTCATTCCCGTGCTGCTCCATACTCACCTCATGCCATACTTCACCAGAGCTATAAAGACCTCGATGTTAAGCGCTGACCAAAAATCTCTCACTCACTTTCTCACTCATGTAATGCTACGTGGAGAGAGTGAGTAGTCGAATGTACTTTCGCTTGTACTGTAACACGATCAAGTACCGTCACTGCTGTATAGAATGGTGTAGCGCGGCCGTGCTTACAGGCAAGCTACAGTATACATAGTATACACTTGCAGCACGTGCCATTATTACGCATGTGGATCTCACCAACAAAGTTGTGTTGTGTAGTCTAAGGTGTATTACAGGAGAATTACTCCTTGGTGACTGTACGCTGCTGACAGAAGAGTGTACCTGTTCCTACCATTCATGTGATCCACAGACAACTCAGTGTTATGTATAGTTATTGCTTAGCAACTCAACCGAGCGAGGTGGACCAATGATAACGTCTTGGACTCTCATTCGGGAGGACGCGGGTTTGATCCTTGGCCCCGGCCATCCTAATTCGTTTTTCCATGGTTTCCCGAAATCGCTGCAGGTGAATGCTGGGATGGTTACTTAAGAAAAGCCATGGCTGACTCCTCTACCAACTGCTGTCTTTGTTAGAGGCACTGGAAAATTGCGAAAATATTTAACATAGTATCCAATTAATTGTAGTATCTTAATCGTGACACGTGTGAATATTTTTGCGTTAAATCAGACATGCTCTGTATTAAATCTGTACAGTTATAACTGGGCCTGTTGAAGAGAGAAGCATGCTTCAAATGAACAACTGCCAATACCGATACAAAATCTTCAGTATTATACACAGTATGTTGGAGCCTAGTAAACAGTCAACTTTACCCGCGATTTTCCAGTGTCTGTAGTGATTGTATAAAGGTCTATGTTACTGTCTATAATGACCTTACTGTCGAAGAGACGTAAAGCTCACTTACGTTGCCTTAGCAGCGCATGCCTTGAAACACTGCAGTCTTCGTATAGTGCTGCATTCTCTACTTTTTCAGAAGAACTACTAACCCCCGTGTTGTAGCAGAATTCAGCTGAGCGAGGAAACACGTACAGGTCATTACAAAGAAGAACTGGGGTCCGCAGTTTGAACCTACGACGCAATGCAGGAAGTGTCTGCGATGGCGCGCGTGCTCGAAGCCAAGGACAAGTCGCTAAGTGTGAAGGACCTCGTTACTCGGGTTACGACGTTCTCGAGGACACTCGTGCGCCCTCGAGTGCCCTCATGTCATGTCCTTGTCCTTGTCGGCAAGAATCCTCGGCGCCCGCGACAAACAAGCGCGAAACAGCGATGCCGTCCCTGCCCGCCAACTCCGCATCTGTTGCTGTCATCACTTGGACACTTAACACGGTTTTTTCTACATTTATTGACTTTACGCTTGCTTATTTCTTTCTAATTTTCATAGCGTAATTTTTAAACTCATATCAAGTACTGACAATGCTGAACTTAAAATAAATATTTAATCTTTCTTGTGCAGACTGTTATGACTCAGTGGTACTGAAATCAGTAAATAATTTGGTTTTCTCCAATTATGATTATACAAACGAAACCGTCAAAAATATATAAATAAATATTATCTTAAAATAACTATAAAGAAAATTGTGTAATTCCTATTTAACTTATTTTTAAGTAATTAGCATAGCATTTATGTTATAAAAAATTAATTGAAAACCGTTATTTAAAAGAATCATTGCCTTATGAGGCAGTTAGAAGTAAGTTAAGTTGCAAATAACTGTTACATAAGTAGCATTTCAAACAATCTTGAAAGAATTTTTACGTCGGAGTTACGCATTGTTACATGACGAGCGTTAAAGACACATAAGTTTGTACTTCTGACACTGGTGCAGGAAAGTAGGCCAGATGTATGCGTTATTTGAAAATATTAACATAATTTTTACCTAGTATTTCTGTTTAGAGAATTTCCACTATTTACTATATTGGAGTTTAAATAACGGCTTAATCTGTTAATTATAAGCCTCGCACCGCAAAATAAATTATATATTTATTTGCTTGCTTTGAAATAAGCGTAACGCTAAATTTTAAATTAGAATTCTCTTATAAATGTTTATGCAACGTTATCATTATAATGAGGTTATGTTTATTTGGTTAAGATAGTAAAAGATCCGCTTAAACCTTAGCAAAACTGTCAGTTATAGCATTTATGTAGTAACGCTTTTATGTACCACCGGTAGTTCTAAATGATTTGCTTTGTGAATTGTTAATCGTAATTACTCAAAATTTTATATTATCTTAATAACACAAATAACAATAAATTTTGGCAAGACATTGTTGGCTGAAATATAATTTTATTTTACTTTAAAGTACACTGAATACATAACTTCTTATTGAATTTTCCGTTACTATTTATTAAAATATTTAGCTTTTCATTAGGGTTTTCTATCACTTCAAATTGATTTTACTAACAGTAGCATTGATTGATGTTGTCAAAGTACAGGAATTCAGCTACGTATTTATCGTTTGTCTTGCACATTTCAATGGACGTAACGGATACTATAAAACAACAAGGATTTCGTACACCATTAATAAAAGCGTATTGAATATTTACCAGTTTTAAAATTTATTAATGATCCTTTAAACATAAAATATACATTACACTTTTCTCAACATTTTCTTAAATACAATTTATTACCAAGTGCCAATCTAAGTATACGAATTGAATTAATTTTTTTGTTTAATTTATAGGCCGTACCCTTAAATGTTCAGATAACATTAAGAAAAACGTCCTAACAAAGTCATTATATGTATGCTTGCGTGTATTTCAAGGCAAAATTGCATTTGCGTGTTAAATATATTATTCGTGTTCCTAATTATATTTATGTTTCCTTAACTCAAAATTAAAAAAAAAAAAATAGTTTTGAATATTTACCTGAAACAAATCATACAAGGGCATTTATTATAATATTTAGCTACGTCTTGATTGCATAAATGTTGTGTAGTCGCAAAAAAGAATAACGAATTTTGTTGGTTTATGATTAAATTTATGCTCTGTGACTGCCCGTAAACGTAAGTTGAAGACAAGGATTTTCGTTAGACAATGATTCTAAATATTTTAACATAATGCAGTCGCATCCACGCGAAGACCACTATAAGGTAAATGCAAGTGTATACTAAGTGAGAATGAGTCAAGAACCAAACAAATTATTAGTTTTACGCGATTAGAGGTACTTCAAGGAAGGACTAAAAATCGAGCTAAAACTGCAGAGTATTAGCATCGTCATAAATCTATCGCGAAGCCTGGCTGTGTTACAAAGTAAGCGGTGTTACATCCAATTATAATCCAATAGAGTGAACTTAAGCAGACTGTCAACCAATAAGCGCATTGCAGTAACCCGAAGAAATGGAATCCGAATCTCGCTTCTAGCACGTTATTTGTTGGAGTTATTAATTGCACACAACAGTGTAAACGTTCCACGGGAAACTTTGTGTTGTGTATAGTCATAACTAAGGACAGTCTCCTCGGAACACAACATCTCTTAGAAACTGTCGTATAACTAACTCACTGTACGTGTAAATATAGCCAAAATTTTGGTTGTGCAGCTAAATGTTTTGGGATAAGCCGATAGGTGGAAGGAACGCACACAACGATGATAAATTCAGGATGTGAGAAGTACAACTGGGTGAGTGAAGAGATATTAGTCAGCACTCAATATCGAGGTATTTTGCGCTTGTGAGGGGTGACACGATGTAGATAATATAAAGCAGCGCTGGGATGAGAGAGATACTGGTCAGCACTCAATATCGAAATATTTAACGCTTGTGAGTGGTGACACGATGTGAGTATAAAGTAGTGCTGGAATGAGAGAGATACTGGTCAGCACTCAATATCGAAATATTTAACGCTTGTGAGTGGTGACATGATGTGAGTATAAAGTAGTGCTGGAATGTGAGAGATACTGGTCAGCACTCAA
>PNEQ01049050.1:0-29324 GCA_003012365.1 Medauroidea extradentata
TTGGATCACTTTTGCTGAAATGTACATTTGAGATAGGAGGATGTCACTTGGTTTAACTGCTGCCAGCTAGCAGCATTTGCCAGCTGTTGCTTGGATCATTTTTGCTAAACTAAAATAGACATTGCGGGATGCATTGGCCATGAAATCTCAACATTTGTGATTTGGCACTTGGATCACTATTGCTAATCGGCATTCAATTTAACTTAATTTAACTCTTTTATTTCTAATTATAAGACCTCTATCCCAAAAGAACTCATGAGAATTGCCGCATTTAAGTTTTGCTCAAACTTCTAAAAAAATTTAATAACATCATTCACCAGGATATATATTATGACATACAAAATACGTAAAACATATTATCAATTTTTTTTAAGAAAAGAAAATATTTAATATAATAACAAGTGAGACGTAATACATATTTGACATTTTACACTTATCTTATGTGTATTATTACTGTACACTTATTTTTGGCATATTTTTGAACTAGCCATTTCGTGTACTGTACAGGTAATGTGTTGAGTGTGTTTTACAAAAAAAAAAATGTCCAGTTTATAACCAAACATATACATTTTAAAACTCATTGAATAATATATTATAAAAACACTACACACATTACAACTTTTTTGTACATAACTTGTTAGTAAATACATAAAATATGTGAACATTAAAAACTTTGGCTTACAGGACTTAAAGTAAGTTATCTCTTAAAACCTTGGATGAGACAAAAATATTCAAAGAAATTTTTATAAACCTTGATAATGGATATAATTTTATAATTTTTAGTACGTAATCTTTGGTTGGTTTGCCATAGCAAATAATAAATTGTGAACTACAATATGAAACGTTGCTTTTTTATAAAATAAAGAAAAATAAAGTTTCTTGATTGTTACATACGAATAACAATTTCCCAGTAGTTTATATACAAACAGAAAAATTATGAGTAATTACTAATTATTTAAAACAGATTGCACACACATTTCTTACATGATCGCCACATATCCAGTTGTGACAAAAACATTTGTCAGTCCATTTTATTGTAGATTTGTCTCTGGGACGTCCAGTCACAATAGTGGCCCTTTGAACTTTCTAATGCGTAAGCTGATTCAGGAATTTTCAGCTGGGTTCCGAGGACACATGCTTACCGCCTTAGTTTAATTTATAACTATGGCAGAGTTGTTCTGTGTTTTATCTGCAATTTAATTATTTCCGATGCCGAACACTCAATTAATATGGCTCGCATTTTGCTTACAGTATTTGATTTGTAAATGCAGAAAAAATTTATGACTATAATATTCAACAGGTTGAAAAAATGAACCATAGACCACCTCCTCATGCTCCTAAAAAATCGTAATTTTGACAAAGCCGATGAAGTAGGTCTACACCAATTTTGGTCATACTGTGGAACTTAATGATTTCAGGCTTTTTATATTCGCCTGTTTCTTTATTTATCGAGCTGTCGTGGTGCAAAGTTGACAAGAGAAGGACTGCCTGATTTTTTTTTAGGACAGTAAGATACCTACTAAAGACACATTTTCTTTGAACCCAAACAATGATGAGTTGGGTTGACGTTGTTTATTTGGCATTAACTGTGGTGGGATTTCAGTTTTATTTTTCCTAAGAGTGCCAAAATGTCAGTCCCTTAGAAAGTAAGAGTTAATTGGCCAAAATGAGCTGCTAAACTAGTTGTCCACCGTTATGTTCCTGGGTGTGCCTTTGATGAGTTCAACCATCAAATAGAGAATTACTTTTTCTAAATTATCTTTCTGGCTGTTGTTCCATGTATGGTTCTAATTTATGGGAGTGAGTAATTTTTGAATCTACAAGCGCAAATGTTTCTCAACCATATTTCGCATGGGTTATTTTTGGGAGATACTGCCTGAAAGTACAGTTACAACGGAAAGCTATCAGCTGTTCAAATGTTATGTATTCACTTGGTACATAATACTTTGAAAAGTGTTGTTTACCATTTCATATATCTGTCTAATGGCAGCCAATTTACCTATATCTTTTTGTGACATTCTTTCACGTATATCATCGAATCGGAGGCATTTGAGGAGTAATTTACAACATTTTTTACTCATTGCGAGATAACATGATTCTAGTCCACTGTCCTTAGAATTATCCCAAAGTTTATTTATCTGTAGTTGGTCCTTAAACAACTAAAGCTTCCTGTCAAATAAGGAAGGCCAAATAATGCTCTAATTTCACTTTCGTTTTTTTTTTCTTGCATCTCTTTCTTTAGAAAATTTTTCCTTACTGAGATTTATTATGTTAGTTGAAGCTACAATGGCATCATAAACATTACTGCCTAGTTAGAGATCGAATGGTTTCTCCTTTTGCCAAAATTTTATAGCCTCGCCTTTAGGTCCAGGAAGATGAGTGATAATATTCTTTTTGCGAGTTGTAACCATTTTTTTAGATAACAATTTCACCCATTTGGTTCTACCATCCTTTCCCAAATAAAATTAATTTTGTACCTCACCATAGTCGCTTTCTTCATCGCCTGACTGTTCTCTGTCCTTGTTGTGCTCACTGTCGCTCAGATGTTTAGTTTCTAAGTCTGGTTCTTCATTCTAATAAAAATATTCACTATGTGATGAATCTTTAAGCAGACACTGGTGTCAGCTTTTTGGGTTGCTGGAGTACTCCAATCTTCTTTTTTTTCTTGGCTCAGACATTTGTAAAGCAAATATATTACTAAACAATCCATTGCATGATTTTTGGAAAACAGTATCTTATAAGAAATCTCAATAGCATAAAAATAGTTATAAAGCACATAATTATGCATGAAGTGTAAAAAATATCTAGAAACATTTCAAAATTACCTTTAGTGTTAGGCAAATAGTCGCATGGGGTACAGGCGTACCCCAGCTCACTTTATCAACTGACCTCTCGGACAGTTGAAGGCCGACTTAGCGAACGAAACAAAAGGACAAGTCTAGCAGGAGACAAAGAAAGGTAGTAAAGAGTTGGGACTAGTAGGAGGAGGTGGTAGGGAGTTCTAGGAAATTCAGTGCGCCTGGGGTACAGGTGTACCCCACGCACCTACAGAAGGGTTAAGGACTTTCGCCACGGCCCTTACATACAGCAATATAATGCCAAACACACAGCAACCAAACCTGTGTGTGTCCGATAGGCATACTCCCAGGTTCAACATAATGTGCCTGCCTGAACCACCATGGGCGACACACCAGGTGTTGGTGCGGCTTGATCTGGCTTACTTCGTGCGGAGTCTGCGACGCCTCCTTATGTCTGTAACAGCCTGTTCCAGGGTCTTGTTTTGTCTGATTTTTACGATTTTATCTGTTTACTGTTTCACTGATGATGGACAAATATGCATTATTTTAAAGGAAAATAGCAATTAAATGTGCAGAGTGAGTGGCACAGTATATGTAATGTTAATAAAGGTATCTAAATTAATTGTGTGGCAAAAGAATATTATTTAATAAAAATGAATATTGTATGGAAATGAAACTGCTTACGTTATACAATACCTAATACTAACAAAATGTTACGTGTTCAGTAACGAATTAGCTCGTTAAGCACATGCAAATACTCACAAATTAATTACACAAACCACACACTTAAATGGAATTTAAACAGGTATCATTCATTAACTGAATTTATTTGCTTGGACATACTCCATTGCGAAATGAATGACTGTCAAAAGAAAACTAAAAACAAGAAAAGAAAACATCAATAAGCAGAGTATGCTTTAGTCAACAGGATACATACACAACATGAAATTCATAAACAGGAATCAGGTCAGATAAAACAAGGAACAAACAGAAAATAAATGAAATAGCGAAAGTAAAAAAGGAAACCAAATTTTACATGCTACACAATGGTGAGACGAAACAAAACCGCAGTAGATATAAGACACTAACAGAAATACAGCAAACGACATATAATGATGAGACGTAACAAAACACAAAAATATCACACACAAACAGAAAAAAACAAACACCACAAACGATGAGACGAAACAATAAACAGTAGTTTTCCAGACAGTCAGTATTAACGACGTTACGGGAACTGGAATCTTTTCCTGTCATCAGGTAGACACACAGCATTCGGGTAGGTGGATGCCCAACCTCACGACGACGATGTTCTTGTCAGCCATCTTGAAGGACAGCAACCTCCAGCAAGCTTCAGGTAAACTGACGTACCTGCAATCTAGGTAGGATTTAACCTCGTCGATCTCTTCGACTTGGACAACAGCAGAGTCGTGACCCTTAAAGACATATCTGAAGAGGTACTTGGTGGCTTGCAGGGAAGAGCAAAGTTCCTCATTGACATGGCACTGATATTAAAGTAGAATGTAGGAGTTGTATGTGACAACATGCCGGTTATAGAAATTGTTGCTGCCAATGGGAATGGTGCGTCCGTTGTCTGGGCGCTTGTACTGCATCGAGTCTTTGTAATTCATGAGCGTTTCATTTCTGAAAGCCGTAGGGAAATGGAAGCGGCATTGGCTGTCCCATTTGCAAGGTGGCGCGCGACCACACTTAGCGTGAGCCATGTGAGATTTAACCAACTCGTAGAGTTGGGGTTTAGTATCCCTATCGGGATTTTCTGTGTGACGAATTTTGTCGGCCTCTTCGGGCGTCTGTATCTTATCTAGTTTGTCGAGAACGAGTAGTATGTGAGCGTACGGCAAGCCAAATTTTTAAAATTAATTGTGTAAATGTAGGCAACAACCTTCCCAAAAACTTGGTGCTTGACTCTGTCTTCAGTGAGAGCACCGAGCTTGACCTTAAACACCCGACACACCTTCGAGAGGAAGAATAATTTCCAGCCACTTGGGGTTGCAAGTGAAGGTGATGAACAAGTCAGGTTTTCCGAAGTTGCGTATAATCACGATGGAATCTTGGTATGAATGGTGCATCTGCCTGGCAGAACCGTAAAAAAGATGAAGGCATTATGACAATCTTGCCAACCCTGGCATCGGCAGCGATCAGATCTTGCTGGGTGTGCTTTAACAGCTCTTCATAAGCCTCCACCCTCAGCTTATCCTGGTTACGTTTGATGTACCAAATGCGTAAAGACTCTGTCTTGCAGTAGCAGTCGACCAAGTATTGCTGGAAAAGTTTCCAGAAGTGATGAAGTATCGAAAGTCATGCCTCTGCATGATTCTGTATGCATAAAACTAATTGAAAGTAACAGAAGTGCGCACATCGCTCACAATGGTGTGGCCGTGTCCACTGGTGTACCCAGGTTCCCCTGTGGGGAAGAGAAGTGGATACATCATTGGAACTACACAGGAATTGAAATGGTCGATGCTCTGTACGGGACGATCCCTGGGATACACCCGAATGTCGTTCCTGACCGGTGGCTCATCGTCGACGAAAATGGCTGCAACTTGGTTGACAGCGACAGGAAGGTTGTACACGTTAGGGTCTTTGTCGACACCTGCCTTGATACCAAGTATGACTTGACGACGCAAATAGTGAAAGAGCGGTCTCTTTTGGTGATTTCATCAGGGAAGTAAAGTGCTCCACATTGCATACAAACACGGTCCATGCGACTCATGTCATGGGAATCAATGTCGAGAATTCCGTCCCTGTGAGCAGCACGATATGTGCGGGCGTGATACACTATGGGCCTGGCCCTGGCCCCTGGAGCAGGATATGTTGGGTCAAGTAGGATGACCGGAGCAATCTTCTCTTTATAGAAAGGACCCTGTAGTTGGCGCACAACATCTTCGTCAATGACGATTGAATCTTGGAGCATTTGCTCAGCTTGTTGCAGGTGAACATGATGTGGTAGCAATGAAACATCAGCATGTGATGGTCCAGCAACCTGACTGGAATGGATAATTGCAGATCGGCCGAAAGCCGTAGTGACATTAGCAGGCGGCAAGACAGGTACACCATCATGAGATGTTCCAGCAATCAGACTGGAATGTATCCTTGAAGAGCACTTGATGGCATCGAATGATCAACGATCTCTCTCGTTATAGCTTCTGCAATAGGCGTTGATGCCGGAATTGACAGAGAAGAAGACACACTACTCTGCGAGGATGAATCATCCGAATGTACAGCGGTTGAACTTTGAGACGATTGCTGAGAATGTCTCTCGCGCGACAGTCGCATTCTCTTGGCTTGAGTTTTGTTTTTTGTCCTGTGGGCAGGACTGGAATACTTCTTGCATCTAGGCATGACGAACAGCCAGTGTAAGTTAAGCAGGAAATGTAACACTTTTTCAAATTTATCAAACAGAACACAGTTCACAAAGGAATAGTCAAGTAATGATTTTTTTTGTCCGCAAGCCGAAACGGCAGTGGTGTCGCCGATCTTGGAAGTATCCCCTCCGGCATCCCCCCCCCACACTTACTCCCCTCGCCATTTCGGAAAATAATTTTTTCTGGGCGTGAATATGAAAATATATTTTAAACGGTTATGAGGCAAGGCGCACATTAGAAAAAAAACCCTTTGATTTTTTGTTCTTCCCGATCTCGGAAGACTCGGAAGAAACACGGCCCGGAAAAAAACTAAGTCCTGGTTTCGAACCCCTTGTAAATAATTTGTAAAAAACGCAACAGTACAGGCCAATACGAAAGAACTTTCTACGTGTATGCCGAAGCAGAACACCGCTGGTCTTCAAACAGCCGGTAAACGGCCCTAATAGAAAAAACATTAAAAAAACACGTAAACTTTTTTTGTGTGAAAATTTTTTTTATTTCCAAAATGCTTCTGGAAGGTGTAAGCCACCAAGTTCGCGCATCATGCATGTGAAGCACTTTTTTGTTCGTCAAAAATTGTGGGAGCTGCATCCTTTTGAAAAATAAAACTTGAGGTCCTGGGTTCGAACCCTTCCGATGGAATTTTTCAAAATCGAAAAAAAAAAAAATGCTTCGAAGGTAATGCCGTGGACTACCTCCTCACCAAAATGTTTGCCCCCTAGCTTAATAACTGTAAAAAAGGAAACACGTAATTTCGAGGTCGATACTTCCGAAGAAGGTTTCCCCCTTGTTATACCATACTATCTCCTCCCACGAAAAGCAATTAAAGATTTGGGGGTCGGGAGGGAGGGGGGGTTCTTTCAGGTCCATTGCACAGAGGAAGGATGGATCGATCTGGTGCAGAAAATTTATTTGAGAACTTTATCTCGCATAGTTTGGGCGCTGCGCCCCCTCAAAGTCGGCCAACAAACTTTCTTTTTGGAATAAGGTGATGCATTTTCTTAATAATATAGGAGTTTTGTGTAGTACGTCTTTATCTTGCAAAATTTTCATAAAATTGTTTATAAATACTAATTAAATTTTTTAGAGCCAATATTTTTTATTTTATTTGATAAAAAATTTAATATCTTTATCCAATGATTTTATTAACTTAAGTTCTAAATTGTGTGGTGTGAAATTTCGTTAACTTCCCCAGAATTTTCTTCTTCATTTTATTCTAATAACTCCATTAGTTAAAAAGTACACCATCCTTTTTTATTACATTTTCTGTAATAAAAGCACACATTTCTTCAAAAGCAATTTGATGATGCTCACGAAGATCATTCCAACGATTTTTAGTGTTTTTTTATTTGATGATTCTTTATAAGAAAAATTCTACTGACAGGTATTATGATAACAAACTTTTAAACGTGGATAATTCATTATTTTTAAAATTATCTCTGTAGAGTTTACATCCTCTTGATATACTTTAGATAGAAAATATTTTTTGTTGGATGAAAATAATGGTAATCTTTTTGACCGATGTTATTTTAGCTATTTGATCACGAAATATACACATGCAGCATTGTGTGGAGCAGTACTTAAATCACTTTCAGTCGAGATATTAATTTTAGATGGGGAAGCAATATTTTACAACTGTACATTATATACTTTTGATTTTAATGGTACTGGTTCGACTAACTCGGGTATAATAGTTGGCTCAGGAATTGTATTGGAGTCAGGTATTAGAGAAGTTTCTGGACCTGAGAGGCTGTGAAATGGATGGTTGTGGCTCAGTGCATTGTGTATCTAACTCATATCTTGATGAACACACTGTCGATAGAGTATCTGTAATATTTGCCTATTTCCCTTTGGAGTACCGTTTTATGTATTTGTTGATTTTGCCAAATCATATTTTTTCATTAACCCTCGAAATGACATAACACTGTCTACGTTAATAGCTTTCAAATAAATCGACTAACAAAACATCCTTACATTTTAGGTTATGTTCCTATGTTGTTAAACTGTGCGACATATATGCAACGTCTCTTAATAATGTTAAATGAACATCGTATTTATTACAAAAAACATAGTTTAATAACTCTGCCAGGATATTTTTTAAAATTCTGCAAATATTTTTGTTGTTCTTGCTTACGTTGCAACCGGAATAACAGCTGCGCTGAACAAACTCGATACGACAGACCAAAATTAGGAGAAATCGAAACGCATAGATATCTCGCTCACCCTGAAGCATACAAATAATGATCTCGCACTTATACTCACTGCGACATTTTAAATGTATCTGGGGGATGTTTGGCTCCTACGATTTGCCTGACTGCTTACAAATAGTATTGAAATAGTTCTCTCAGTATCATATATAACAATCAAGATGCACACTGTAAGTAAACTTATGTTATTTTTTTCGCGAACGTTAAAGCGTCTGGTGGAAATTACCGCCAATGGTAACTGTCTGGCAATATTGATTATTAATTTTCAAATATATTGTATATAATATACATAAAAATCAGCACTCAGACTTTAGGAAAAGTGAGCAGTATTTTTATGTACCTTTAGCACATGGTACTTGTAAATTGGCTGCCAGCTTAGGCTGAGTATGTACTAATTCTACTCAGTATGACACATTTTGTTACTCAGAAAATAAGTAACGTCTGGCGACCCTGGGATCTTGAACTAATTGGCAGTAACAACCCGTGTTCGTAATATCTTTATAAAAAAATAATATGTATATTTTGTAATTTGTCATCTCATCTCTGTCATTTGTCGTATATTTCACAAACTTTGATGGAAATTGCAGAAAGGGTAAATCTAGAATCATAAATTAATTATTAATATTTAAGAAATAGTATTTTGTCTTAAATTACCGTAACCCTTTCGACAGTATTTTACAAAAAGACATACAAAATTTTTGTGACAAATTTTTAAATTAGTAAAGTTAATAAGATGTGAAATCTACTTGTTACAAAAAATAACACAATAATAATGTGTCTGTTACAGCATGGCCATCATGATGCACAAAATTACTGTAATATATTATATGTTGACCATTGGGATGGACATTATCACTATAAGTCCCATTTTTGATGTACGGTCGTGAACTAAAAAGTTACAAAAACATACTATTGTTACACATTTCAATTCTAAATGAGTATTTCTTGAAGTAGAACACATATATACAATTATTGATGCCACAGCATGAAACAGTTACGTCCTTTTTCTAAGTAAATTTGCGACACTTTCAAAATGTTTTTTCATGCACCCAATTTTCTTGCAGCAACCTGTTTTTTTGTTGAATATTCAGAAAAATGCCCACATTGATCACATTAACTTCTGGGATTGGTCGTGATTCTCTCATGCTCTTCTTTTTCATCTCTCGAGCTTGCTCGTATTGCGAACTGCAGCTTTTTTGGTACCACATTTCACTAGTGTTTCTGGTACTCTGAGCCTAAAATGCAGCAAGTCCATCATTTCTTTGGCAGGTACATGCTTCTGTTTTGCAGATGTGACATACTTAAGCCAGGCATTTGTCAAAGCTAGATCAATGAAGTGGATAACTAACTTCATTGTACATTTCTTGTAACGAGTACTGATTCTGTAGAGGCTATTAAGAATTAAAGTTTATCAACCCCACCCATTGAATTTATATGGATTCTGATAACTTCAGGTCTAGGTATGTAAACATATGTTGCATTGTCTTATCCCAACTGTGTACTACTGTTATTAGAAGGAGATTCAGAGAAAATTTACACATTTCAGAACAAGCCAAAAAGTATGAAATATCAAGGAAACTGTTTTTACATACTTTGTTTTACACTTTCCAGTATTTTTCACACACATTTTTCAGTCCCATTTTCTATTTTCAAATAATAAATTATTCCTTATACAGAGCTGACAACCTTCAACAACACCCATCAGTAATCTCCATTATACGTAATTATAATTCATAATCCGTGTGCAACAAAAGTCTCTCAAGAATCCAAAAACTCACAAACCTGAATGCAACAGAAACATAGTAATTATATTATTGTGTAAGTTACAGTTCACTGCAGTTTAACATTTTCTAGGTTAATTGAGAATTTTAAAAGATGTTTAATGTATATTCCTTCGGATTATGTATACACATCAATTCTACAGACTATAATTTAGTTAAGAAAATTAGAGTACAAAAAAAAAAACATCGAAGTCCAAAAAAAATTGAATGGAACATACTGAAGATGAAATTAGCTATACTCTGTTTCATATAAGTTTGGATAAATCTGACAGCAACTTATGGGCAATAATTATCAGTATTTTGTAATTTGTTGCACATTGCAAGACATTTTAGCTCTAAAATGAACCTGAAATGTCAATTTCAGCATTTCAACTACAAAGTTTGTCTTGTGTAGTGACACAAATAACAAAATGTAACAACTTATTGCCCATAAGTTGCTGTCAGATTTATCCAAACTTATATGAAATGGAGTATATCATAACTGCCAACAATGTAGCTCTGGATCCTGCCTTTGGATGTACAATTGTGATAAACTGGTCAAAATATAATAAGTCTTTATGATGCTAGTACACTACACGATGTAATAAACACAATTATCCTATTACTGGGTAATTTATACTACTGGAGTTAGCCAGAAATTTTCAGTACCTAACAATGTTCACCGCAGTGTACAATAGCAACATAATTTTGGTAACAATGTCCACCACAAAGTACGATGGCAACATACTTTTGGTAACAATGTCCACCATAGTGTATAATAGCAACATAGATTTGGTAATAATGTCCACTCCAATGGGCATAAATTTGAATGCTATAATTTTGCTAATGTTAAAATTTTTGTGTGTCTCAATACATAACTTTAAATGCATAAATAATAAACTATGTAAAAAATATACTCTAAAAATAACAAATTGGCCATGACATTTTCCAACCTACTTCTAGTAACAGTATCCATTCCAGTGTACGTGAATTCATTCAAACACCTTATAATTCCTAGATTTGTCAATAAACTTTTATTAACAGTACATAACTGATAATTCATGTACACCTAAAAAAATTAGCATTCTAAAATAACACAATGAATAATAAAAGCAAATTTTAAACTTACTCACTAGACTTTGATATCGTTGTGGCTGCCATGACAGTAATAAAACGTAAAATAGTGAAAACATAATCCATAGAGAACACACGACACACAAACACAGGCAGTCATTACTTTGTCTGTCACTATACCTGTCCTTTAGACAATAGGGGTATAAAGAACGTCGTTGCAGCATACATAGTATGTTCATTAACTTAATCAAACAGTTTAAATGTGACTGAATCTCATGAACATCAAGCTAGCATTCATTGTTACAATTATAAAACTTTAAATATTTGACTACATACCTCTTGATATGTCTCGGAAGATTAATTTTGTTGGAATTCTTGATTCAGTTTAGTTTTCCCATGCTACAGTTATGTGTGCTAACGTTAATTTCACTGAGAACTTACCTACAGTAAACGAACAATTCATAATGTTTGCTGTTTTGTAATAAACTTAGGTTTCAGTTTATTATAATTTTCAATCAAGCAAGATTGCGTCCAGAATGATATGAAATGCCATTACAATATGCTAAAGTATTAACATTATACTGGTTATTTACTACAATAATACATGCTAAAAAAGTTCTTCCATCAAATTCATAAAAATAACATTCACCTTTTTTTAGATTTACTTTATTTTAGTTTCAGTCTAGTTCAGTTTTGCCTGATTCATTTAGATATATAAGTTGTTAGTAATGCAGTTAAATGCCAGATAATTACTTATCTTTATACATTACAACTGTATTATGATTTGGCAGATGAAAGTCGTGATTCGATACGATTTCTGGTGAACAATTATCTGAGTGAGTGATTAACTATCACCCTTCACCTAGATGAATGATTAACTACCACACTTCACCTAGATGAATGATTTAACTATGACACATCACCACCTTAAAAACCTATGTTGACACTTTATTTGGGAATCATCCAAGAGGACTAGTATACAGGTGACAAAAAAATCCTGCACCAAACTAAAACCACCCATGGGGGTGGGGATGGGGAACAATTTGAGAGACAGAACCCGTGTCCGGAACCTAACCGGTAAGCCCCTGCAAGCAATTGAAATTGCGATTAAATTTGGCTACATCACGCAGTGTGTGTGGCTCGCGTATGACACAGCGGCTGTTAATCTCTCACGAGTTGCCATCACTCCCATTTATGGTCTGTCGCCATGGCTCCGTGGCAAAGTGCTGGCTTCCTAATCAATAAGTTCGGGTTCGAGTCTCACCTGACTTAAATTTTTTTTTCAAGACAGATGTCATCATTATTATTAAACTCTATTTTTCTATCGAAGATATCTTAACAAAAACGTAATTTTGCACGTTAGAAACAATAACTTGTTTAGACTTATTTTGTTTTTGTTTTTTTATGTCGGATTTAGTACTACTCGTGCCGTGTTTTCTGTTCGTACAAACTAACTGATTCTTGGTGCTTTTTTCACTGTTTTATTTTCTTTTTACCGGTGTCTGAGATTTTATTTTTAGTTGTCCTTAAGATTCGGTAATTAATTGTTAAACAAAATGAACTACAAAAACCCATAAGCCTTTAAAAGTCAGTTGGTGCTATGAAGTCTTCCTTGGCAAGGTTTAGCGATAGTAAACCTCAGTCTTACATACTGATGTAAGGTAGCATTTGGTCTGGATTCAGATATCGTGGGTTCAAATCTGGTTTCAACTATTGGATTTTTTTTTGGAGATGTTGTTTCCGGTTTCCTGTACTGTCTAGTAGAACATTCTTTCGGGCTTTAACAGCCCTAGGCACATCGATGGGTTTTCAGTAGTGTCGCGATGGATCTTAGAAATATACCTAGCTGGATCATCGAAATCGATCAATACCTTACGGAACACCTCGCAGAAATGCATTTTGTGTATGAATTGGCCGATGGCAACGGTCGTGAAGCTCAGCGCCTCTACGAACAATGGTTCCCTATGCGCTGTCTTCCTCATTGTCAATTTTTCACATGGATTCACAATCGCCTAAGAGAAACAGGGTCATTGCAGGTATGTACCTAAATGAAGTTTCCATGTGTGTTTTCAGTGTTTAATGTTTTAAATTTAAGTTTTAAAACATTTGTAGATCATTTTAGAAGGGCAGCATTCAGAATTTTTTTTTGTATTTGAAAGTTTTTATTTGCATTTTATATTTTGTACCGATGTTTTTGGCTTTTTAATGCATTTTATAACTAGAGATGATGGTTTATCGCGGAAAAACTTGACTATTTGCTAGGCTTCAACATACGTTCAACTCATCAAAAGATTACTGGCTTTTCCTTGTATGTGGAGCTACTGCCCTATTTGACTGAGCCAATAAGAATGCCGCTATTTTAATATTTAATGCATGTTATTGGTCTGCAGACAGCTACGTTGTGTCAGTGTTTTCAAGGCTATGTTGACACAAAACATTTTCGCGATATACCATCATCTCTATTTATAACTTATTTAAACAAGTAACATTTTTAAATGAAAAGGAAAACACTCAAAAAAATCACAGGTGGGACTGGGACCCTAACCAAGGAACCTCCAGCTGGAGGTCCCGTGTCCCATGGTTCGAGTTCCGGTCCTGCTGGTGATTTTTTCTGAGTACTTGATGTGAAAAAAAAAAACATTTTTATCATGTTTTTGAATTACTTTTTTCTTTTAACATGCAGTCCTCGGGTAGGAAGACCGCGGACCGTAAGAACACCTGAGGTGAAAGACGCGATATTTATCGGTTCCACAATAATCCTTCCACAAGCACGCGTGCGGTATTCAGTGCGAAGGGCGTCGGCCAACAACTTGTTCACGAAGTCGCTCGAGACGACGGCATGTACCCGTGCCATTTACAGACAGTGCACAAGTTAAAGCCTCAGGACCGACCGTTGTGCATGAATTTCACAAATGTTGTGGTAGGAGGCATCGCAGAAGACCCGACTTTTCTGGAAAAAGTTTTATTTACCAACAAAGCCAAATTTATTAGGAATGGATATTTCAACATCTACAATAACCACGAATGGGCACATGAAAACCCCCAAGTTTCAATCATTCAGGGAAATCAAGAAGATTCTTCTGTGAATGTTTGGGCGGGAATCATTGGTGACCATTTAATTGGACCATACATCCTACGAGCTCGCCTCAATGGACAAAAATATCTTCGGTTTTTGCAAGAGGTTCTTCCTGAAATTTTAGAAGACGTCCCGTTACAAACCAGAGCAGAAATGTGGTTTCATCATGATGGCGACCTCCCTCTCACTGACTTCGAGCACATCTAGAACACTTGAACGCGGTTTTCCCTGGAAGATGGATCGACAGAGGAAGTCATATTCGATGGCCCGCATGCTCTCCAGATTTTACCCCTCTGGACTTTTTCTTGTGAGGATACTTCAAAGACCTCATTTATGATGGGACAGAAATCGAGTCTGATGAGGATTTGGTGGCTAGAATAGCTGTAGCAGCCAGTAGTATTCGAGACAGAGCACCTGAAATTTTTGGACGAATGCGAGAAACTCATTTGAATCGTTTTTTTTTCCTTTGCATTCTTGATGACGTTCAAGGGGGCAATTTTGAGCAACTGCTATAGGAAAAGGACTTGTTAGAAACTTACGACAGTCCAAAGTTGGTTTGTTGTGTTCTCTGTTGTTTTTCTTAAAATTTATTTATTTCTCAAACATAAATAAAATGAAAATGTCGTGAAAAAAAATTGAAGATATAGGTGAGACTCGAACCCGAACCTATCGATCAGGAGGCCAGCACTTTGCCACTGGGCCATGGCGACAGACCATACATGGGGGTGATAACACAAATCGTGAGAGTTAACAGCCGCTGTGCCGTACGCGAGCCACATGTACCATGCGACGTCGCCAAATTATATTGCAATTTCAATTGCTAGCAGGGGCCTAACGGTTGGGTTCCAGACACGGGTTCTGTATCTCAAATTGCTCCCCATCCCCACCCCCATGGGTGCTTTTAGTTTGGTGCAGGACTTTTTTGTCATCCTGTATATTTGTGTATGTTCTGTGGGACACATTGAAAGTACACTTTTTATGAACTACTGGAAGCCTGTTGGTAAATTAATTGACGATTAAAAAACTCCCATAAATTAAACGACACACCTGAGTAATATCAGCACGGATGCAACATAAGCAAATGTTTGTTTTCAACTAGCTTTGACAGTGCTGAACTGATAAGGTTAATATTCTTACTTTTAACGATTTTATATATTTTTAATATATGTTTTAGCTGCTAAAACCAATAAAAATGTTTTGGTCAGCTTGTAGCAGTAGCACAGCAGTGAAGTTTTTTTTGTTACAACTTCTATTAAGCAGAACTTAAAAACGAGCATGTGGGGTGACTGACATACACAGCAGTACAATACATTTTAAATATTTTTCATGTTAGCTGAAGTTTAACAAGACACATTTACAAAATCTTTTAACATACTGTGTACATGATTTGTTCCAAGTTTTTTATTATGCTCTGCCAATAGCAAAGGTACATTTACAATGCATTCATCACAGTAAAATTTATCATGGACACATTAGGCTAAACTGCTGGAATCTTCCATATAAATGAGACCTTTCAATCCACAATGCATATAATGTGATAGAAGCATTATGTATATTGAATAATTAAAATTGCAATTGTTGTGAATGAAACTTTTCTATTTTGAATATCAATTCGAGCAACGGATGGTGCTGTAACCTCCGAATTAATGGCTATAGTCATTCTCTCTGGAGCTAACTGCGATAGCGTAGCATCTTTTATATTTTCAGCATCGCTGTTTTACAGGAAATCTAAGTTTATACCCAGATGTGATACAGCGATCTCCAACTCTCGGTTATTGGGCTGATGAGGCTTCATTGGCCACCTTCTGTTGTAATTTTGCATTTGGTTTCCTTTCACCACAACTTGATGTTGCCCCAACTTTTTTTTAAGTTGGACAGTTATAAATAAACATTGAACACTTGTTTCAAACTAAATTATGTACCAATAATCAGGTAACACTTTACAGAGCAATGTCTGGCAGAATAAATGAAACATTATTTTATTGACTATACAGCTGTACTAATCTGCGTTCAAAACTGACGTGGTGCAATAATAATAATATGATAGATTTTATAGTAAATCCCTGCTATACAAATGGAGAGGTTCACAGCTAGAACTTTGCATGGCTACCAATCGTAACTTGCTTTTCGTGCACTAGAAATGGCCATCGCCTATTAACAAATTACGATAGTTTCTTTTTATTTCATGTTCTATTATTGGTAAAACTAGGATATTTCTGCCAGTATATTGACAATTTTGCTTTGTACGCGTAGTACATTTTGCCATTGCGATTTTGGAAAATCTTACAAGTAATGCAGGGAAAAATCGTAATGTTAGTACAAATGAAACAATGCACAGTTAAAATCAAAACAATTTACTTAATGTGTAACATTACTTGTATAATTTTTAAGATAGAATAACATAATCAACTTACCTTGTTAACAAACTCGTTAGAATTGAACTACTCCGTCAGATTCTCTCATGCTTTTCTTATGTACCACATGTATCACATCACTCTTCTTTAATTCAACCACTTTGTTGCAAGTAATCAGGAATTATCTTCCTAATTAAAATACGAACCGCTTTTCTTGCTTGTGTCCATTATTAATACATAAAATCTGCATCCAATTGTTAGGTATATTATGGGATTTAATTGGACGTTCTGGTACTGAATACAAACAAAATTGAGAGGTAATTTCTGTAGATCTTTAGGCTGTTATGGTATCACAGTCATATAGTAGGAGAAAAATATATCAATTTAGTTAAAACTGGGTGTTTCAAATAGTTAAATAAATAAACAAATTCGGGATATGCCTTGTAATTAAACTTTTCATTTAAATAAACATAACAATAGTAATTATTTTCTAAATTATTACTGAGTATATGTATGTATATATATAAAAATTGTGTATTTTTTCAGCAGGTACATTGAAAATTATTGTAACTATTAATTTGACAGAAAATTGCAATAAAATATTTTTCAGATTTAAGTAACAATTGATGACATTTTACATTTTAATAATTTGTCTAACATATTCGGTAACAATTGATAAGGAACAAAACATAGATGACACAATAGGTGAGGTTGGGCCCATCCTTCAATATGCCTAAATTAAGGAAAATGTTTCATTACATTCTTTGAAATTTATATAGAATATATTTAATAGATTCAGCGGCCATCCGAGTCATCGGCGTTCAAAACGAATAGTATTCCTTGTTGGGACTTGAAAATGCTACGTCGCATTGTCACATATCAAAAAATTAGTTTGTTTGTTCTGGGCAGAAGAGGGGTTAAGACATCGCGTCCATCCCCAGGGCAGTTTGGGAAGCATTAGAAGTCATGTCACATCACAGGAACATCACATCAAGGATGCGTGGCCAAAGTACCAACTTTGTGATCGCTGGACAAAATCATAAAAAGTAAAATAAAAAAATTAAAATTTAAGAAATTAGGGATGGGCAATTTCGTTACATGAATCGGACTTACCACAAGGCAGTGAATATCTAAACCAAACTTATATCATGGCGTCAAGAGCAAAAAGAATGACAGTCGCTTCGATGACCTCGGATAATCTGGTACATAGAATCATGCTTACATAGAAGTTGTTTAGGACCAGTCTTGGTTTAATTAATATTGTTGTCTTATAATATTAAACCTTTTTTATATTTGACATATTCACATATTCAGCTTTCGTTAAAACAAATAAAAAAATATTTTAAATATATTATTAAAGTTTTGGGGTTAAAATAGTCTTATTGAAGCCTGTATTTTGACAGTATAACTGACCGACTTTGGAAAGTTGGTGTGAATATTAAGTTTTTATTTTATTTGATGTAAATTATTTATACCACTCGGGAGTCTGGAAAACCACGAATGGGTCGCAAAACTCAGGTTAGATATATCTAGTTCGTTTTCATCTAATCGAAAATCTAGACAGATTTTTCACTGTGCTGTCATGTGCAATGCCCTAAAGAGTTTAATTTTGCCTACTGTCAGACTCATTCAAAATTAGTAAGTGGTGGCGAGTATGACAATGACAATACTTAAATAATAAATAATGGGTAGATATATAAAAAAATCAACCAGTTAGAAAAGTTTATAGTTTTTATTATAACTCAGCAATTTCCTTAAAGAAAGGGCAAATGCATGAAAATATTTAAGGCAGAACAATAGGTGGAATGAATACAACTTAATTGAATATATAACAGTTATTTGATACACCAAAGAAGATCGCGATGTCCTATTCTGTAATGTGCCAGTCAAGGTTCTGAACTTTTCCCGCAGGATTTGGCGTTGGGCTCAAGAGACTATCAAGTTATCCCATGTCGACCCTTTTGTTTTCGAGCACCACATTATGTACCATTTTCTTATAGGTGTGCATGATGAGGTTAACGAGACGAGGCACGAGAAACATGTGTTAGTTCCTGTCGCAAATGGTCGGCCTGGTTGGAAGTTGCTGGTTACCGATTGGTTCAGTTTGAATCTGAATCTTACAATCCGCCAGATCTGAATCTTCCGATCTGCCAGAGGAAGCATCTCTTCCTTTATGGAGAATACGCAGCTGCAGGTTCTGCATTTGTTAGGGACATCTTTGATGGCATCATGGACTTCTTTCCTGGGGTCTCGTATGTGTTCACGTTCGAAAGGTTGGACGACGATCTCCACATTTTCGTCATGTTCGACGTGTTTCACAACGAGGCATATTCAAACATATTGTCCATCGTAAAGAGTATTGTTCACGGCGACGTCTATGCTACAGAGAGGAAGTTCCGCAGACAAAGAGTTTCTTCACTGCGTTTATCATCTTTGTTTCTTATAGCATTGTTCGCGACTTGTGGCCTAGTTGGTTTCTGTCGAAAACCGAAGCTATCGACTGCGATGGGCTGCACGAGGAACAAGTCCAACTTCTTCCACAAAAAAATCTTCCGAGCAACAAGTGATGAACGATGCAGGCGTACATCTGCGCCGCACCTCTTCAACATTCTCGACAAATGGTACGTCACCATATAGATATAATACATGCACCTTTACAGTGTTTTTAACACACAAACTTGCCCCACTGAGCCGATCCATATTTTAACATTGCTGTTAGGCATGACACCCTTGATAAAAATGGGGAAAAAATTTATACACACATTTCCGGTGGTGAAATTCATTAGTGCCATGTGGAACGCTGCCACCTTGCCTGCACAAGAGTTTCTAGTCAATTTGGGCCACTTTTCAACCGGATTTAGTGCAAAATGTCGAAAGTTAAAGTGTACGGTGGGACCGTAAGACCAATAACTTGATCGTAAATTCGATCTTAAACAATAAATGGACCATAAATTCAATCGTAAATATATTTTTACCTTTCTCTCTTACTAAACTTGTGATATCCCTCCCCTTCTCAAAAAACTTCACCGCTGGCCCCGATATAATTCATTATGCACTGTTACAAAACTTACAGCTTGAAGGGAATATCAAATTACTTACGCTATTTAATCTTACACAGCAATCCGGATGATTCCCTTCGCAACTGAGTCTCAACCCTTATACCAGTTTTAAACTCTGGGAACGATGAGGGATATGTTTCCAATCATCGACCAGTTTCGCTCTTCACAGGGTGGCTTTATAGAGTAGAAGTGAGGGTGGCTATCAGTCGCTACTCGAATGCTGGTAAAATATTTGCCCCAATATGTTGCATATGTCTTCGGCATCAGTAATGACTGTATCTTTATGCCAGTGGAAGGGAATATTTGCAATACAGAACTGTAGAACAGCACTTTTTGTGAGGTTTTTCAATGAGGTGACTATCTGTTATGCACTACTGCTAATATCAGGATCCTCATAACCTTTCTAATTTACTGTAATATTGAAATTAACATCACGAAGAACAGTTGACTTGAAGACTGCTGGCTTCACATACTTGATTAGCAAGTCTTCCGACAATTAAAAGAGCATATTACTTAATTTATGGACTAGAAGTGCTTTTGACTGCAGTGCGACATTTATGTTATCAAATATTGTTATGACATGCAACTGTAAATAACAAGGCCCTTTGTTAACATAGTTTTTAAGAAATGTTAAAGCATTTTACCTGACAAGTTAATCTGTTTTTGAACCACAGGTCGTTTTCATTTCCTTCGAAGCCTCCCACCAAGGCGATCTGGGTTCGATTCCCGGCGGGGTCGGTCCCCGGATTTTCGCATGTGGGAATCGTGCTGGATGACGCCGTTGGTCGGCGGGTTTCCCCCGCCCGTTCATTCTGGTGTTGCTCCGTACTCACCTCATATCACCTCTCACCAGTGCTAAAGACCTCGATGTTAAGTGCTGACCAAAATCTCCTACTCACTCACTCGCTCATTTCCTTAGAAATAATATCTATGTGCGTAACTGGCAGTTTTGGAGTGGAGTTAATGATCTTCTTGTTATGGCCAGAGTTGACATCTGAAGTGTTGTTGGTAGTGGTATGGCCTTTGGAGGATTAAACAATCTTATAAGTTTGTTTTTATGATTTTTTTTTTGTATTTTGTAAATACTCAAAGAATCAGAACTGGATGGTAGAGCAAGCGTGTCAACTTCTTCCTAGTATAATTTTACTAAAGGCTGCTATAAATCCGTGGGTGGTTTCAAATACACCCTCTGAAAAAGCCAGCAGGAACATACAAGTTTTAGCACCATGTTTAACATCAGTGTCATACAGTTTTTGCAACTCTTTCATTCTGTATTTTCGCGTGCTGATTTTTATTTGAATAATATAATATATCCACCAGAATCTCGACAACATTTATGCGAAGATTCTTCGATCTCTTCTCTGCAGCCAAATGCAACAGATGGCAGGCACCCGCAATACTATATTTTCCTGATGGGTCAACACCGTTGCAAATCAATTGTCATATCCCATTGCAATACAGTTTTCCAATGGTATTTTACTATCTATAAGTGCTGTTACGATCTTCTCCCATGTGTATTTCCCCGTGGCAGAACCCTGCAACAATTTATCTGATGGTAAGATCCAGATCACGATCGAAAGATAACCGCTGTAGTACGTCACTGCTATTGGGTGTAACTTCGAAATGTCATTTTTTCCATGTTGTAACCGAAAAAAAGCTATTCGTTTCAACAAATCTGTTAGTTTTGTTTTGTGTTGTTTTGCAATTTCGCTTATGATTGCCACTGTCTTTGTACGCCCACAACCATAACATTTTGCATCTTTACATTTCGGAAACATTTTCCGAAACATGTGTCCGGCATGGTTCGCTACAGAAACGGTAAATTACTTGGTGAAGTAGCATTCCGCGCGAATTGCGCTGAAAACACCATTATTCACAACGAATGAAACTTTTATTATTATATTATGTTTGGCTTGAGCTTCAGTCGCTTCTTTGTTCTTATGCTTCACTAAACCTATGTAATGTTTCATATCACTTCTTCCACTATGCGCAGTATTTATCTCACACTTACACTACACATTTAGAAAATTATACAAAAGTCTACACAATACGACTGCAGAAAGATTTGTTTGTTAGTTTTATTCTTCGCTACACTTCCAACCATCTCACAAATGCTAGGGTTAACTGAAATTGTAGCACAAAAAACATTCCCGCATCGTGAAAACAACTGGCATCGCCGAAGAATTTTCAATAAAAAATATCTACAAAATAACAATAATTAATTTTCTTACAAAACAAGAATGAACTGTAGTTCACGTAGTGTAGGCACTTATTGTGCAATGAATGAAACCGAAAAAAAAAATTCATGCAGATAGGAAAAGAAAGTTATATGCTGAGACAGTGCACCTACTGCGGTAAACATTAACTGTTGTACCGACGCAGGCATGTTCATGTTGTTTTTTCTTATGTATCGTTTGAAACAGCGCCCAACCTACTGGAATATTTTATTTCTTAGTAAAAATTAATAAAGACGGGGACAAATTTAAATTAGTAGAAAAATTACGCAGTTCGTAAAAATATATGCAAGTAGGTAGCTATGCATTTTTTTATACAATACCCCTTGCTTCTACAGTAGTAGAAACTCATTTAATTGGTATAATCTCAGAACGAACCAATAAATTACTGTGTAAAATTGGGGTACTATGTGATGCTTGCTTAGGGTTTTGCCTGCAAGCTTCGTTGAAAGAGACATAGTATCAAATACTGGTTCCCTAGCATTTTGCTCTTCATAAAATTCTTGGCTGCATTTTCTCAAGAAAAATTATGTTATTAATTTTTTTGACGATAAATTCAGTTTGATCCCATTAACTCAAGTACCTAGCAATTTTCTCTTCAGACATGTTGTAGAAAGTATTTTCGAGGAAACTAGTTTGGTTACACAATTGAAGTAACATATGTGAGGGCATATTCTTATTTTATATCATACCTGTTGTGACAGCCCATTACTGAGCATTAGCTGAAGTACTTCAACTATTGTCTAGTTTTCAGAAGCTAAGTTTTACGACACCGAACATTTTTTATTATTACAGTATACAAGAATTTATTAATGTAGTTAAATCATCATCGGTATGTTGTAATGTTTTATGTAAATAATTACAATATTAGGCATATTAGGCATATTATTGTTATGCTAGAAATGAATGAAATACCTGTTCAGAAGAAACAAGACTGATATACTAGCATGTAAAATGAACATAAACATATAACTGCATACAACAGCACGATACTTCCACTGTAATTTATTACAATTTACTTTAAGTTTCATTCACATATTTAATCAGCATAGCTTATTTTAATGTGAATGCAGATAAGTGTAATTGTGCAAACACCAACACCTTCGATGTTATAAATATGTACATACGCCACACAAAAGAGTACATTCCATTTGGTTAGTAACGAATTTACTATATTTTTAGCGAATCATGAAATCACATATGCAAACGAAAATTAATTCACCTTTCTTCAAAATGTAAGTGGTAAATTGGAAATAAGTTAATGTCTCTTATTCTCGTTTATTACCTTTGTTTACATTGTACTTAGATTGGCATATATATATATATCCTGAAAAAAAAATTAAAAACATCGCCAAACGTTGTTCTCTGTGTATGTCATTTCGTCGTCTTTATTTTTTCGTGGAATTTTTGCCGCCAGATACATGTCTGTAAAGAGGTTACGCGAGATTTCTGCACATACAAATTTGTGTGGAATTATAATGCTCTGAAGCATTTTATCTTGAGGGGGGGGGGGTTTATGGTTTCCTTTGCACCCACTTAATTTCATGGCAGTTTGTTTTCAAGCCGTAGATTTTTATAACAGCTTAAATAGATGTACAAACCTTTTAATATCTTTTTATGTAAGTCAACACACTGAGTCTCAGTGAAAAATGCACAGAGGTTTCGTATATGCTTGCATTTAAGGTGTATGGGCATCCAATAGGTACTGTATTCAGTGATATTTAGTGGGAAATAATGCAAGTTTTCTACCAGTGAAAGGATTTTCTTCGGCACATGTATAGAATGATTTCTTGTTAATGCAACACCAAAACTATTTCATAAGTTTAAATTCTCAGGGTTGTAAAAAGTTGTGCAAGGTATTAACTACGTACCTTAGTGCTGTCAGTGTACACACAATGTATTAGTAGTGATGTGTTAATGTCTTATGGTTTACATAACAGTCTCTGCTTACTTTGGTGCTCAGTATATAAAATATATCACCAAACAGAATTACTTTGTTTCACATGAAGTTTTCCTGTTGAGATGACGGATTAATCTGACCAACTTGGCTGAAATCAATCACGACGAGCAAAGTCGCCTTCCATCACTTCTACCAAAATCTACCAAAAAGTCCGCTGAAACTTATTTTTCCATCTATCCAGTCGCTCAAGGGTGTCGAAAATTTGACAAACGTAATTGCCAATGGTCAGCTTCAGTATTAAATTCAAATAGTTGCTGAAGAAGCGGATTTAATTACATTTAAGTACAAACAATTCTAACGACAACTACCTTGGATTGCATCATGGAAACCGGTGCTAAGAATTAAAAATTGCCTCCTCAGTTTCCGCACAATTAATTGGTAACTATGCTCCTTTGCAATGTACCTTAGTTACTTACAAAAAACCTTCTACAGTATGTGGCATAAGGGATAAATATTTAAATCTTGTAAGTAATCAAAGAAAATTTAATTATTAAATAAAAAATGAGATATAATATCCGCAGAACTCAAAATATCGTACAGATGTCTGCCTAACAACTTCTGGAGCACACACTTTTTCAACACGAGGTATATACCATTTCAAGAGCCCCAGCAATCTTTTTTTTTTGCACAGTAGGATCAACAGGTGGTTTAGACTCATTACTGTCAATGGCAAGATAATGTAGCACTGCATGTGCAGCAATTACATCCTGTACAGTTTCAAGTTGTAACTATGTGCCTTGTGCAAATACCAGAGAGTGGGTTTTCAGCACCCTATACTACCTTTATATAGGATTTATCGTTGTTGTTATAACCTCATTGCACACGTTTTCTTCAGCAGTTGCAGGGTTACTGAATGGTGGGAGAATGTGCAAGCTGGGAGCATATTCAGCACCATCTATGATTACAGAGTATTTCTTCTTAATGGTGTTGACATTATGAACGTGGGCCTCAAAGTAGTTACGGTTTCATTCGCATGCTTAAGCACACGACCATCTGTGGTCTTATGAATGAACACCAGTAAAATCACCTACATTGTCAATGTTCTCCCCATTTGCATACTATCGTAAAGCCAGTAAAAGTTAATATCTTGCTGTCAAAACACAGACGACTGGTGTTTACCTACAGCACATGCAAAATTTGTCTGAAATAATATACGTGATTGTGGTTAAGTTGTCAGGAGTCATAAAACACTGCACGAAAGAATTTTCAATATTTTTTCTTGATTGACATAATAATAATTTAAAATAATTAAAATATTTAAAACTGCAGGACAAGCAATGCTGTAAAATATTCAGGAAAAAAAATGGGTTTGTAGCGGAGATTTGCAGTTTCTAACAGGATTCTAGAAGCAAGATCTTAAACTTGAAAGACTTCTTTTCAAATTTATATTAAGTCACAAAAAATAATTTCATCAATATTGTAACTCGCCTTTACCCTTGCATACCAACAACGATACACGAGGCTAGTCTTGCAAGAAGCAATAGTTGGTTATGGTAGCATAACTCTTAATCTCTAAATTATAACTAAAAAAATTACTTTAATTTATCATTTACCTATATATAATAAATGCAATACTGTCATTGATTTCTTTAAATAACCGAAGTGCTGATGGTTTGGAGATCCTGAATCGCATCACGAATTATTCGTTGCTTCAAACCTTGAAGTTACCGGGGTCTTGTTGACTGATTGGTTTGTCCATTCTTGTTCAAGCGACAAGGAAATACATTTTATTCAGGATTTTATTTGGAGGTGTTAGAACATGCCTTTAATGTTTCATGAAGTAACAGAGACAAACAAAACAGGTTTACATATATACACTGAATTGTGATGGTACGTAACTTCGGGGATCTAAAGAGTGTTCACACAGATTCTGTTTTTTGCTGGACAGTGGTGGCTGGATGTCCATGATCCTGTTGTGTTGGCTGAAGAAGCAGATGGCAGGCCTAGGTTATCTCGTGATCCATTCTTAGCATTGACAGGACCCCATCATCAAGTCAAATGCATTTAAGAAACACACATAATCGTTACTATTTTTGCAAACATTTTCGAACTTTACTTTTAAAGGTCCATCAAACACTTCGAATATCGATACCAGCACATTAAAGGAGTATTCATATTTTTTCCTTGCTGTCGGTAATAATTTGTTAAAATTTATTTTGAATTTGTTAATTTTTTTTAAATATAGGGACGTATGTTATGCTCCAAATGAGTAAAGGTTTCATCGCCAACGAAATACAAAGGGAAAAGGTGGCTTGTTTTCTTTATTTGTAAGGACAGTAGGAGGCTGACTCTAGTTTTTTTTCTGGCAATAGCATCTACGAAACTTGACTCCTTTATCTACCTGATAATCATTGTTTCTTCTACACTCACACTTGTGAACATACAGAAACTATCTGTATCAGCACAAGTTATCAACAAAATTAAAAGAAACATTTATTGTTATAATACAAAAACCATGACTTTTCAGGACACTGCAAATTAATGTTGTGTCCATTCAAATATCCCAAACAGCTAAACATCGTACAAAGTTCCTTTTTGCAAGCTCTTACCGCTTTTAAGCAAAGGCTGTACCGTGTTTTAAGTGTAGACCAGACAGCCGTAGCAGGGGCACCGCCAATTTCACTTCTTGTCGACACTCCCCGAAAAAGACTTATAGCGCGGAGAATGTCATTCCTGTCGCAAGGAATCAGAAAAAAATTTAAAAATTGTCTCAAAGTTAAAATAAAAAATATGAAATCTGTGATGGATAAAAAACGAGAGCTAGGAGGCTTAATGCGCAAAAAACCTGTCCTTAACACAATTTGACCTTTCCCAAGAAACATGTTAAATGTTTTAAGAATGTATTTTTAAATACATGTTTGTGAGCCAAAGCCCCTTCTTTGACCAGACTGTAGATTCATAACAGTGTCAAAAATGCAAATTCACTTAAGTGTTCCCGCCTTCCGGCAGGGTCACATTGTAAACGTAAGAAGGTCGGGTTGAAGGTTGTGCCGGCTGCTTGACTAGCGATTCATTTCTGTCGTCTACCTTCTTTTAGTTCTGCAATGAATCTGTTGAACGTAGCAGATGAAGTTATGTCTGTGCTGAACCACTTTATATTTACACGGCTAAAACAAGAAGTTAAAACCTTGTGACTTCCTACGACGAATATGGTTGGCAGAATAATTAAATGTTTTTAAAGATATTAAATCTAAGTTGTTCACAACACAAAAGACTGGACTCAAAAGTAACTTTCCCCATAATAGGACACTCGTACCTAAATGCTTTCGCAATAAGGTACTAATAAAACTGTAGCAAAAGTGAAAACCTTAACCATTCCACGTCTTTGATGTGGACCAGACGCTTCTCAGGCATTGTGACGTTTAAAAAAAGATTTTTTTAAATAATGAGATATGATTATTTTGTGCCATTGATTAAAATACCAGCTATGATTAGTTTATTTATATTGTAAAAATTTTACTTAATTTACTTGTTTACAGTTCTTGGTTCCCAATGTCTTAAATTATTTTCATATTGATTTTGCTTAATTTATAATGTTGTATTTTAATTCAGTCTATATTATGTAATTCTTCGAGAAAAAAGTCCAGTGTTTCTATGGCTATGCTAAAAAAGAGAGCTCTATGGAAAATGGAATTTGTCTTTGTAACTAAAAAGATAATAATTTCTTTGGTATGTGATCAAAAAGGTTTATGCTATGTCATGTTTAAATATATCACGATATGCAAGAAAATTTTTCTGGTGTAACGAATTCCAATATGTATGATTATGTGTCAAGAATTTGTTGTAGCTAAAGGGCAAGTAGTTTAAGACCCTGTCCATGTCAATTCAGGCAGCCAAAAAGAAAATTTTACCTTCGTAGTCTCAGATGTTTTTGAGTTGGACATATGTTAAAATTCAGGGAAAAGTGAGATATGCGTATTTTTTTGTTTTACCGAAAAAAATTCTCGGACCGAGATACGGGCTGGCAAAGATGGTGTTGCGGTCACATGGCGTTATTGGCAAAAATTTTTAAGTGGTCTTAAAGGGCTGTATCTTTGGAACCGTTCAAGATATTTTGTTGTGGTTGTTTTTATTTTAAAGACAACCCTTTTCTCTTTAAAACGGTATATAGTTTTTTGAAATGTGTGTTCATTTTTTTAGCAATAACAAAAAAAACAAATTTTTTAATTAAGAATTTTTTTTTTTTCAAAATTGCCAATTCCAAAAATTTTGATTTTTTTACTGTTGATTAGTACCATGGAGTGCTACATTCCCTGAAAAGGAGAACTTCCACTTTCGAGTTTAACAGGTTTTACAATAGTTTTATGGCATAGTCACATATTGGACTAATGAAATCAAAATCTCGTCGTCTTTGACATAAATATTTTAATTCTTAATAAATATAAGAAACACAAATAAGCCTGCCGAAAAATATTACAATCCAAAACAATGAAAGTTTACAGAAACATAGATTAAAATTACATTCATATTAAAGCTTACAAAAACATAATAGATAAAAAACTCACAAAATACATGTGCAAGTTTCAAAGCATACTACTTCCTGTGTACTCTACTTAGAACTGAAATTACAAATTTAAGAAACTGAAAATTTGTTCAACTGCCTCAGTATCTTCCTTAGATATTTAGTGATGCCTTCCTGTTGAACCAATAGGAACTGGAGCATCCACAATCTTTAAAACATTGTGAATTGGAACTGTGCACTGCTGAAGGTGTTGCTGTCTTGCAGCTGGAAGTCTTTATCCAGCAGCTGGTCCGTGTGGTAGCATAAAGTTCACGATAATTTCATTCAGCTCACAACTAATTTCTATGACTTCCGCAATCCACCATTCACAGTCATATATGCAGGCCACAAACGTCCCTTTTTGTAACATGTGAATCTGAATATCTTCCTGTCGTTTCTGAGATCTTTGTTGGACAAATGAAATTTCTTCTTTCTTGCTGTTCAAAGTTCGTGCAATATAGGTTCTCCCATCACTGTGAGTCCAGACATGTGTCTTCTGAATTCCTTTCACAGGCGCAGCTTCTTTGGACCATTCTTCTATTTTTTTCTGGCGGAATTCTTCAACTTCCTCTTTGGGTAACAGGATAAAGGCTGTTGGTGTATATGACTTTACAACGTTTGTAAAATCCAAAGCATTCTGAATTGCCTCTGTACATGGTCTGGAAAGATTGTGTTTTGTAGCATGGTGTTTCAGCAGACCTCCTACACCATCACAAGGCCCCTTCCCATGTCCAGTAGCACTATACACCCACTCCATTGGAACAAGTGACTTATGGACTTCAAACAGTTGGTAACGATTTTTAAAGTGACTAGGAGCACCATCAGAAATAATGATGATCTTTTCAGGCTGTGATTGCAGCTGTTGTTGAATTTTGCGTATTGCCAGCAGTGCATGTGCCGAGTCATGTCCTCTGT
>PNEQ01049051.1:0-29322 GCA_003012365.1 Medauroidea extradentata
ACATGAAGAGCAATTTTACAAACCTGTAGATCTAGATAGGCCTCAGTGACACGTGAGCGTATTTTACCCTGCAGTGTAAACAAGAGTGACACGTGAGCATATGTTACCCGGCTGTACAGACATGAAGAGCAATTTTACAAACCTGTAGATCTAGATAGGCCTCAGTGACACGTGAGCGTATTTTACCCTGCAGTGTAAAAAAAGTGACACGTGAGCATATGTTACCCGGCTGTACAGACATGAAGAGCAATTTTACCCTGCAGTGTGGATAAGAGTGACACATGAGCATATGTTACCCTACAGTGTGGACATGTCGACGTGTGGGCGAGGTTGTGAAGGTGGTTGGGGGGAACTCAGGCATGGTCAGGACTTTCACGAGGGAGGGGCAGACACATTTGCAGTCGGGACAGGTGTGCGACGGCGCATCTAGTTTCGTCGCCAGCTACCAGACGCCTGCTCCTCACACGACGGCGGCCACGGCGCTGTATTGATTGCAGGCGTCCGGCCGGATGCTCTCTCTCTGGTCTGGCCGCGGCCCCCGTCAGCTGCACCGCCGTCGTTCTGCCGCCTCTTTCTGTTTCACGTATAGCCACGTGAACATTTGCGATAGAATCCATAGTACTGTGCACTCTCTCGCCTCTGCTGTTCGTACATTGCCTGTAGTGACCCCTGTTTTCCGCGAAAATAATTTTGCCCCAGTTTACTTCAGTGCCTTACGTTCATATCTGCAATTCTGCTCCGTGGTTATTGGCATCGTGTCAATATGGTATGCCATACCTCATTTGACTGAGCCAATTACGATAACGTTCCTGCAACACCACACGTCTGTGATTTGCCGGTAGAATCTCAAGGCTCTTGAAAGTTAAAATATCCAGTTTCTGACCACGAAGCAGAACTGCGGATGTGCTCGTAAGGCACGGAAACAAATTGCGGCAAAATTCTTTTCGCGGAAAACAGGGGTCCGTAATCGCCTGATATCCCATCGAGTATTTCGCGTATTGATTTTGGTTAGGTCATGGCCAGTACATTATGGCCACCTTTCCTAATTACTGAACCAGCAGCCTTGCTGGGAATGAGAAGGCGGGCCTCAGTATCTCCCCCGGGGCGAGACCTCTTCTGTGGGGTGCCCATGTCGCCGTCTGCTTCTCGCTTCATGCCTTGTCAAAACACTTCGGTGCAGGAAACTACTTCCTCGGGCTACACAGGACAAAGCGCGGTAGCTAACCAGCTACCTGGCACGAAACAAACACTAGCTCATCCTCACACGGACTGGGTTGAAACCCCTCGTTCCGTCAGGTCTCGGGTGGTAACTACGCTGCCGCTCTCTGTTTTAAGTAGGGAGACAACTTGGTTAACCTTAATAAACATTATGTTGATTGTAACAATTGAAAAAGGGGGAATCATTCTTTTCACACAATTTTGGAAAGATACTGTAAGGTTACTTTAATATTTCTTTACTTCTTTCTGAATAACACCATGTAACATGACGCTGGGGAGGACGTTGGAAGTTAATGTCTGCGTCTTGCGCTCTAGAAAAATATTCACAAATCACTCTAAAAGTTGATACCCGTGCCGGACAGTCATGTGCACTATTCAAGGGCGACGTCTCATGCCGTGGTTAACGCAGTTCCCAGTCCAATGCCCCGTAGTCTTGATGAACATACGCTGCGCGTTCCTTGCCGCTCGTGAAAAGTTCGACGGTGGCTCTTCGTCGGCGTACGGCAGTCCTCGGGGGATCCTTAAGTACCAAGCACATTAGCGCCTTGCTAGTAGCGTAGTCTTCTAGCTGGCTCTCCTTTAAACCTGCCAGACAATACAATGTTATCGTAGATCTATGCATTCGGCCAACCCAGCCGAAAAATCTGCATTTCCACAATAGCTCTACATCCCACACTGTCCCGCTGGTTAGTTTCAAAATCATTCCTCGAGGATTGCTCGATCACCTCTGCCATAGCCATCTTTAGTAGAAGGCCGCGGCCTTAGATATGGCAACCCTGCAAGGAAGGGTCATTTTAACACTTCTTTTAGCTCTCCAAAGACAATGGCTATACCTGATTCGTTATTGTGTCCTACATACCGGCGAATCAGGGGAAGCCACTGCCGTTGGCGAGACAGAAGAAGTGTTAAAATGACCCTTCCTGGCAGGGTTGCCAGATATAAGGCCGCGGCCTTCTACTAAAGACGGCTATGCCTCTGCCCAACTGCCTCAATCCCCGTCGAACGTCAGTCTCTCTCCTTCCTCGGCACTACGGCTCTGCCTGTCCCTCGCGCACCAGCGCTGCGCACGCAACCTCAGCTGACCATACTTTACAAATAACGCCTCCCCGCGGTAGCATTACAAAACATATAATAATACAATTACGAGACAAATATCCATACACAACTTTACAAACACACATCAGCAAAACACAATATTTGTCTCAGGGTATTCGAATACGGCCAGTTTGTGTATAGGACTAAGAAGTCTAGGTTTCTGCCACACGAACACGCGAAATAATTGTGCCTCTAGTAATCAGTAGGAATCTGAAACAGTCGCTCGCCATGTTGGGCTCAAACTGAAATGGAAACAACCTTTAATTCATGCCACTTTCTCAAACGGCCGCTGACTCATATAACACCTGATGGAGAACGCTTGCGGGCCTAACAATGTGGTGTACTACTGTGTCAGACAGCAGCTAATGAGTAGATGCTGTCTTCTTGAAGACACTTATATTCTTGGATGCTAGTTTACAGGTACATCCACGATTTTATGGCGAATAGATCTTTGCACCGCATTGTTTCAATCCCTTATGTGCACGTCTGCACTTCTGCTCCATATGTTCAGTGATTAGATGGTTTAACTCCCACTTGTCTAGGGGTTCTACTGCAAAAACACAGATATATGGTGCCACAATTGCCTTATTCTTATTGGGGCAATCAGATGAGAGAGATGCCTGAACAAAGACACGCTACCAACAACCATGAAGCTTGACTGTCGATGTACACGTGAGACACAAAGTGGTGCAAAAATCTTTTCGCGACAAAATCGTGGCTCTATTTACAGGTTTGCGAACCTGCGGCTCTAGTAGTGTAGAGACCCGGAAATATCGCGAGTTCAACGACCAGCTGGCTAGACTCCACAGTACACAGTAAAAAAAAAATTGTACATTTTCAAGGAAATTCTTGTAACGTAATATCAGAACATTATCAGTCAGATAATAAAAGTAAGAAGTCAGAAACCTTTCTGGAGTGGTTACAAATATCGTAAACAACTTTGGGAACTAGTAAAATAACGCTAACGAGCAGATTTTTCGAATTGAAACAAAATAAACCTAGGAGACCTTTCACATTTTACAAAACATTTCGTACTTTCACAAAAAAATTTTTTGGAAACTAGTTTCCAAAAAAATTTTTCGTAACACTACAAGAAATTATTGTAAACTGAACCAGATATTAGCTGTAAATATACAAAATTTGTTTGTAGATTTACAGAAATGTTTGTAAATATACAAAGAAATTTGTAAATTTACAACATTTTTGTAAATTTTACAAAATATTTTCGTAGTGTTACAAAAAACTTTTTTGGAAACTGGTTTCCAAAAAACCTTTTTGTAAAACTACAAATTTTTTTTACTGTGTACTGTGTACACTATGTCCTCAGTTATAGGCCATTCGGAATAAAGTGAACACTAAATATTAAACCTTTGAAAAATATCACTAGCTGTTACTACATACAATTCAACATTACCGGTAGTCACTTTAGGTCTACTGCTTGTATGGTTGGCAACGAATTAATTCCGTGTTAATACGTATTTAAATACAACAATACTAAAACAAAATCAACCGACAGCGATATAATTGTATTTTATACAATTAATAAACTTATTTCTTATCAAACTATATATGTACCTATCGACTGAACAATTTATCTTACACGCGCAAACATAAAGTGACGTGTCCCAGGAGGTTAGACTTTTCCCGTCGTTAGCCATTACACGCGGAAATATACGAATTGGCTGGAAATAGATATTTAGCAGGGCTTTTTCGAGTGCTCACTTTATTCCGAAATGCGTATACTTGTACATTGTCTGCTGCTCCAGTGAGTGGACAGTTGTACATGTGACAAGGTAGCGCGGCAGTCAGTGAGTGTTTTCATGCAGGTCTGCTATTGGTTAACAGTTCTCAAGGAAGAGTTCCAATAACGGTGACCCACTCGCGAAAGTAATTAATGTGTACACAAGTTTGTAATCTAACCACGTCTCCAATTAATACGCGGAATTTTCGGGTCTCTAGTAATTCGCCTCCGTGTCAGAATCGCATTTTTATGGTATAATGTGTCATTTTAAAAAAAAATAATTAGTTTTCAGCTATGAGATATGCTGCTGTTACCAACTATAACGTTTCTTGATTGGTTGGATTTTATTTTGCACTTGCTAAACTTTCTGCGTGTCAGTCACGAAGGTTTAAAGGGCTGAACGTAACTTCAGTCATAAACGAAACTATCGTTCAGCTTGACCTCAGACTTCTGAGTGGCTAGGTTAAACTGGGGAACATTTTCTCCTGCAGACATCAATCATGCAAGGGAAAACTAAATGCTTTCAACGCGCGCATAAATAGTAAGTCCATAGGTATGTGCCTTGAGCTGTAATTGATTAACCGAAATATAATGGTTTTGCCAACTACTGTGTACCACTAAGCAGCCAATAAAGAATTAGGCTGTCATCTAGTATACGGACGTTTGCGAAGACTACACTATAAACCAGTTTGGCAATTCTACTCATTAAGTGTGTGGGAAAATTCCCTAAACTGCAGGAAATCTAATTTCCGAACATGTATAACAATTTCCACACGGTATTGTGTTTGCCACCCAAACGGTTCGAAAATTTCGCTCGCTCTTTTTGTAAAATTGCTGTAGACTACCTGCGCCATTGTGTAATTAAAAATTTAATTACCAGTTGTGTAACTTTCCTTTACAGGTGTGAAGTAATTTCCTTTACATCTAGAGGTAATTAGCCTCCATTACATGTACAGTAAATTTATCTAATTTTCCACAGTGTAACATACAATGTAGAAATTTTTTCCTGACTTTGCGAATAAGTAGGGAACTACAAATTCTGCGTTATCTAGAAGCAGACTATACTGCAAATTTTTGTACGATAGTTCGACGTCTTTCATTGGTAGAGCCACGACTTTGTCACGAGAAGATTTTTGCACCACATAGTTACAATGTCTTACATGCACATCAGTAGCTCTACTTCATGGTTATTGGCAGCGTGTCTTTGTTCAGGTGTAACTCTCATCTTTTTACACAAATACGAATTAGGCAATTGCGACACTATAGGTTATTGATTTGCAAGTAGAAACGCAAGATAAGTGGGAGTTAAATCACCCAATCACTGACCATGAAGCAGTGCTGCAGCAGTGCACATAAGACATTGAAACAAATTGATGCAAAGATATTTTCGCCATAACATCGTGGCTGTAGTTGCTGGTCTGATACTTCGTGCCTGCTTGCAGTTGAGTAAGCTTCTGAAAAATAATTTAAAGTTCCACGTCAGGAACAACAATATTCTCTGAAGGGTTTCTCACGCGAGTGACATCGTGTAACGGCCAGCAGCCAATGAACTCCCGGATGGTTTTCAGGTTTGCACAGGATTGAAGTCTAACTTGTCGCCAAATTTTATTTTATCTTATTTTAGACGGTTAATTGACGTCCACCGGTTTTATGCACTTTTCAGGCTTAGTGAGGGACGGTTTACAAACTAACTAAGCCTAAGAAAACGAGACAAACATCAATGCCCGTACATGGATTCTAGCCCAGGACCTCTCGCACCGTACGCCGGCATGCTACCGACCACCAAATAATAAAGCGAATTTCCAACGTGTCTACGAATAAGTAGAGAATTTATTTTTTAACGTCTCACTCAACTGGTTTTTCGCAGTTAGTGTAGGCTACTCGATTACAAAGGTTGGTATTTTCTACAGAAAACTAAGGTATTATGCAGGAAGATCGTGTTCGCGTCTCCAAATATTTGTGTCACTTTTGCCTTGAGTTACGGTGAACAGAAGCCGCGCTCTAGTTTAGGAGAAAGAAGAAAATAAGGAATAAGGGTTGGAGGGCTACAAGGTGATGGAACGCGATAGTCGGGCGCCGGTCGTGAGACATTGTCGCGACTTCCACATCTATCAACGAGGACGTGCTGGCAGAAACATTGTTGCGACTTTTACATCTGTGTTTACTGAAACATTATTGCGAATTTCGTATCTGTCGTGGACGACGATTGTACAGAAACATTTTAGAGAGTTTCATATTTGTCATCTGCGAAGTGTGTACAGAAACATTGTTGGGACTTACACATCTTTCATCGACGAGTGTACAGAAACATTGTTGCTACTTAAATTCTGTAGAACATATTTTTATAGCAGGCACAGTAATGAAAATATTAAAATTAAAGAGGACCTTCCCAGTAGTAATTAATAGGGACCCCTGTTTTTAGCGTAAAGAATTTGCCCCACTTTGTTTCAGCGGCTTACGTGCACATCTGCAGTTCTGTTTCACGGTTATTGGCAGCGTGTCTATGGCTGTCGTTTGACTGAGCCAATTACAATAACGTTCCTGCAACGCCACATGTCTGTGATTTGCCGATAGAATTCCAAGTATCGTGAAAACTAAAATATCCACTCACTGACCACGGAGCAGAACTGCAGATGTGTAAGTAAGGCACCGAAACAAAGTAGGGCAAAATTCTTTTCGCGAAAAACAGGGGTCCCTAATAATTAAGAAGCTGGAGGCTAGTAATGTCTTGAGGTACATCAAATCAAATTTGAAATGATAATCCAATGGATATTGTAAAATAACAATAACATTATTTTGTCACACAAATTAAAATTTTTGTTGTTTCACTCTAGGAAACTACTGAAAGACAGATAAGTAATTGAAGTACTTCAAGTAAATAAGCAAAGCTGTTAATATTCATTCCCTTCCTTATTACTTATTATATAACATAAACACGTAGGAGCGTCCTGGGATTGTTCGCGAGGTTATAAAAACCTCATAAATGTGTCATGAATACAGTTAAAGCATGTAAATCAATGGTAACTCTATCAGGCACCATATGCGTTTTAACAATGTTTGGTTTTATATACACTGATGCCCTTCATTCAGCCAATCAAGAAATACATACGACCTTTGAGTGTTTTGATTTGTAGGCCTACCTTGTTACAAAATCTTTTCGCTATCACTGTTCCTAGCTGTAAATTTGAGGAAGTTTCCATGTTTATAGCAAAACACTCGCTGTTTCGAAGGTAATAGATTTCAGTCTCAAAAGGTCGTTTCACCAAAAATTGGAATCATATTGGATTATGTCGGGTGCAAAATTACTGTAAACAAGGATCATATCGAAAGTAGATAAACACAGCAGGCAATTATGTTTTCGGACAACGGATTTTCTGTTGACAGATTGCGTGTTTGTTATTGTGAAACGTCCAGCATTAGTTATAAAGAAATTGCGGTCCACATAAGTAGTTTTATTAGAAATCATAAAAGTAAGAGTGTGGTTCATGTTGGTCGCATTTTCCTAACAGATCCGTATGAAGCGGGGTTAAAAATAAACAGATGGATGTAATTAATGTAGTTATTTATTTAATGTTAACCAACAAAATTTCAATTTCACTAACATTATCACTCACGTAAATTCGTCCAGTGTTCTGAAACCGATTTCATTCGGATGCAAATTTAGCACATACACGGGTGTCGTACTCAGTCGGGATTTAGCACTGGATTCGTTTTAAAAACGACATGAAAGCGTAATCTGTATATTTTAAGTAAGCTTTACTACAGAACTGGTAGGTGCAAAGAAATAATAATTACAACGTGGCTTGTGATACTTCTAAAGACGTTATATAAGAACTAGGCTGGTATGCTGATCTTGTTACATGACTAAATTGAACGCTGACATACTGCAGGCGAAGATAGGGAATTGTGTACTTTAATGTAAAAATTTATTTTAAAAATGTGTATGTGTAGGTAAGTTTAGTTCTACTACAGGTTAGAAAGGAAGCGTATTTTCTGACAGGAGAGTTTGACAAAGGGAAACATTTTGCCGCAATTCGCGCTGGTATTGCTGAGGGTCGTAATAAAATACGAAACCATGGCAAAATTACATTTAATTAGGCCTGGAAAATAGAGGAGTTATTAAATTTAACTTTAAAGCGAGACACAAACCAATTTCGGGGTTTAAATTATCAACCTCATGTAACATTATATTCACGAAAGCTCTGCGTTTGGTCAGTTTAACCCACCAATATCAGCACAACAAGCGCCAGAAATTCTCCCTGTGTCAAACTTTTAACATATATATCTTTCTAACGTGTAGTAGCCTATAATTAAACTTAGTATAGGACATCACTGGAAATGATGGTTTATCGTGGGAAAACTTGCCTGTTAACTAGGTTTCAACGCACGTTCAGCTTATCAAGATATGACTGGCTTTCGCTTATGCTTTCGCGATATACCATCATCTCTAGACATCGCGTGCTATGTGGTGCAATACGGCGCCGTTCAATTTGTTCACACACACAGTATGTTTACAGCGACACACGAAACCGCAGTTTTGGAAACCTGGGTATCGGCAACGGCTGTTTTAGCGCGGTGTAAACGGCGCGAAAGTAAGGTTTCATTGCCGAAGGAAACCTGAGTTTGTAATTCAAGTTTCGTAACGAAAGCTAAGTTCCGTGTGAGGTACAAACGCCTAAACTGAGCTTTCCCTCAATTTCGACCAGAAACGGAGTACTACGGCAGTTGGTTGAAAGATATTGTATTGTGTTGGAAATGCAAAGTAAGTGAAATGTTAATAATTAGTTCAAGTTGCAGTACAAATAAACAAATATGAGTGTTAAGAAATTAGTGGCGTTTGTGTGCTAAGAAATCTGTAGCAACTGAAATTTCACAAATGCAAATAGGTTTGTTGCGTATTAAAATTGTTCACTGAAATAGGTAAATGAGTGTGATTTATCTAATATTCTCTCCGTTTCCCTATTATTTACTGTTTACTTTTCTGTTTAAATCTGAATGTCTTCACTTATTTTGACACCTGCAGTTGTTTCCGACACACTCAAACTTAAGTTTCCCTAACAGACATTTCACGTATCGTATAAACATCTCTTGAAACTTCAGTTTACAAAGTGAGGTTTCGGAAACTGCAGTTTCGTGTGTCGGTGTAAACATACTGACTGAGAAATAGGCCGCCAGCATTACTCGTGCACTCCTTGGATGCTCCACAGCAAACAGTCGGCAGAAAAAAATATCGAAGCAGGTTTTTTTTTTTTAAAGATGTGGGGTCTGCGAGAGGTTTATTTGACTTGCGCCGCGGAGTCATAGTCCACTTTTGCTCGCGCCGGTTGCCGGCAGTAAATTACAGGTGTCTCTTGTTCCGACCCTCTTGGACGGCAGGCTTGTGCCTTCTGCTGTCTCTCTTGCCCGCGCGCACTAGTTCCAGGGGTGCCAGCACAATCATCTCTGCCTCCTACCGCGCACAGGTTGGCAACACTGCCACGCACCCCTCCCTATCACGTCAGCAGTGCCTATTGTCTTACCCAAATATCTATGCAATTTTTATGATAGCTGGGGGTCTGTTCTGTAACTTCACATCATCGTCACCTGTGACTATCGACAGCGACACCGATACAGACACTTGTGACTGTCTTTATATCGTATTCACTAACACCTCCTTTTTTTTTTTTACAAGAATCGCAGTATTCGTGGCTCTGAAAACATTCTTACATCTTATTGGGGTCGCGGTAGCCGATTGTTTAGACCATTCGCCTCCCACTAAGGCGATCTGGGCTCGGTTCCCGGATTTTCGCATGTGGGAATCGTGCCGGACTATGTCGTTGGTCGGCGGGTTTTCTCGGGGGCCTCCCGATTTCCCCGCCCATTCATTCCGGTGCTGCTCCATACTCACCTCATGTCACACCTCACCAGCGCTAAAGACATCGATGTTAAGCACTGACCACAACCTCTTCACTTCGCATATTTTTAAAATTATACAGCTTATTTTAAGTACTAATTAATTACATTTTGTTGAAATTAATAATAAATCTTATTTGTTCCTTCGTAGAATTCTGATTAAAAGTTATAATGTCAATTTCATTCGTCTCTGAAAGCTTTCGTCTCTAGCAGGAAGTTACTGTACTGCACAAACAAGAGACAGCAGCACAGTACTGCATTGAACGTGTCATTTACGTTGGCAGTAGAAGTTAATATACACAGATATTTGATATACGAAACTCTGAGAGGATGGTTGTGGAACGTGACATTTAAAAAATCATTCATTTTCATACCCTTTTATTAGTAACAATCCCACGAGACACGATTTTGTTTAAAGAGAGTCACGAGGTTTTAAAAAATAGTCACGGCGCCGTTTTTAATTACAGAATACGCATTTCCATCGTAAAGATAGTAACTGTCAAGATTGTATAAAAGCCCCCTTGTGTAGGGGTTTATTATTTCTGAGACTAAGCACATTTTCTTCGTTTCTTATCGTATTGTATGGTCTATTACACGACCGAATGTAATTTTACAAGTGTATATTACTATTTAGTAAACTAATCAGAAATATTAAACTTGCTAAATTATTACAGTATTCTGTTGTTTTCGCAGGTCGAGTGTTAAAATTTCAGAAAAAATTAGATAAGTTCTATTTGTGAAACCATGTAGGGTCGATTCTTCGAATGAGTGCAGTAGGCTATTTTGAAAGTGTTCTAATATTTCAGGAATTGAATTGAATTGGTTCAAAACAGCGTATGTGTTGACAGCTCAGAAACAATATCAGGAATAAATTCTACGCTATAAAATCACTTTCTGTCCTACAAAGAAAATTTTCGTTTAAGGTTACAATAATGGTAACAATAATTGTGTTACTAATAAGACAGCTTAATTAAAATATTTAAGGTTTGTTGTGGAATTTAACACAATATTTGTGTTGAAAAAAGATATAGTTCTTGTGACAAAGAAACTTACATTGTTTTCAAAGAAAAATTTTTAAAGAAGAAATGTAGTAACACAAAACATAATATTTTCACATTTTTCTGCTGTAAGGCAAGATGTCATCACCGCAAACTAAATGTCTTCAAAGAAAAATATTTCTTTGTTACAAAGCAAAAGTTTTTTTACTAACCTTCACAAGTTAGTGCAAAACTGACTACATAGAACTAGGCCTGACGAATTGCTAGATATGTGGAATGGACTGTACCATAGCCTCGCAGTGGCGGCCTTTAAAATGTTTCAGGATGCACTGGTTGCTTGTTCGCTGTCGTAAAACACTGAGACCAGCAGAAGCCAGTAAGCAGACTAGTTCACTGGTGAAATAACGTGTGCGTATTATACATAATCGTCCATAAATAAACGCATAGTAAGGACACCGCGCGAATTGTGGTCTAAATTGGAGACAACAATTTACGTGTGCTACGTGGCAACACTGCACGAAGATAGTCCCCTCTTGCACTCCACGGCCAGGTATTATTTCATGTATGCTACGTCAAGTAAACATGGATCATGTTTGAACTGCTCAGGATTTTAACCTGGACCCATAAGACTGAGTGATAAGTCACCATCTTGAATTTTTGTATCTTCTGTTATAACTTTTCTCCTGGGTAAATTTTTGGAACTTGAACCTATCTACGGAATATGTAGAATACATATTGATACAATTTTAGACACCGTAAATCTTTATTTTCTGTTACAGTTGTTACAGATCGAATTGCAGTTAGGAAAAACAATAAGAATTTTCCAACTTCAATTCGAACTGTTATAACAGTAACGACGAAAAGATATTTACGGTGTCTACAATTCTATCAGTATGTATTCTACTACGTAGTTAGATTAAAGTTACAACATTTTTTTACAGAAGAAAAGTTATGACACAAAATAAAAAATTCAGGAGGGTGACTATCCTCACTCTTAATATGCAGATCAGAGTTGTAGTAAGTAATATATATATATATATATATATGTGGAGCGCAAGAGGGGACTAAATAAAGTACTATGTAGCCACATTTTGCATGTAAAATGTATAACAATTTGCCACTAACATTTCCGCCTCCAATTTAGTCCAGTCTGCTATAGTATATTCACTGGAGATAGGGTGTAGGATATTATACTATTAGGAAAGTTTTGTGTGCTAGATATTAAATGCCTAACTGGGTTACTGATTATTTTATTTATGAAAAACAGGTAAAGGAAGAAATCTGGAATATGCTGACTTATTAGACCAGAAAATGAAGCTATTAGCACATCCATGTTAACCTGCATTTAAAACAAATCTTTTTGGCACAGAAATAAAAAGAAAATAATGTTTGCAAAATACGTTAGTTAAATGAGCAGTAGGAATGATTTTAAAAGAACTAGAATTGGCGTCACCAATTTCCAACACAACTAGTACATAAAATTGATTATATTGCTCGGGATTTATAACTCAGTATTTATTGATAGAACTTAAGAGTCTTCCTCCCAGGACTATTGAGATTATGATTCCAAAACTACAGGAAAATGTACGTCAGAAACGATCGCCGATTCCATCGCAAAATTGCAAATTCTACAGTCAAAAGTATTAGGCCTCAGTGTTCATGCAGGATAAACTAACACCGATAGAATAAAGAACTGGCTGCTGAAGTAATTATTTATTTTACTCACGACCTTTTTTAACTGAAGGCGTCCCTTGATGGCACCGACGCTACATTGATCACTAAAAATAATATTATTAGTAAATTGAAGCCGCAGAATCTCTTTTTTAATACCCTGGCTTCTCTCACTATATACCGGGCTGGAAATTTTCAAACATATCCAAAATAAATAGGATGACGTCAGCTATTTCCCGATTAGCCGGCGAGAGGATTTTTGATCGCCATTCTGTGTCGTCATCCCAGCGAAAGATAAAAACCCTTGATCTCTACCCACGCACTCGTGATTATTGCCGCATTCAAAGCATCGCGCGCGAGCCGATAAGCTACTTGGGTCGGAGATGATCTGCGATAACGGTAAAAAAGTAAAAACAAATCACCCAGACTCCCGGTAACAAACTAAACTAATTCAAAACTAAACACGAAAATTAAAGAAAATTAATTGCAAGGGTCTACAAAAAAATAGACTATTGGTAGATACAATGGAAAATCGCGAAAATATTTAACATAGTCTTCAATAAACTGTAGTATCTCAATCGTGACACGTGCGAACAGTTTTATGGCAAACCACATACGTTCTGTGTTACAATTGTTCAGTTCTAATTGGGTCTGTTGAAGAGAGACTCGGTACTTCATACAAACGATAGCCAATATAGATGCAAAACCTTCAGTGTTACACATAGTATGTTGGAGCCTATCAAACAATCAACTTTTCCCGCGATTTACCAGTGTCTCTAACTATCGAATGTGCAACAACGCTCCTAAGATAAGCAAAGCTATATATCTGGGTCATTCATTAACTATCCAAAATGAATTTAAGATCTATAAATTAAAATTATTTAACATACAAATTAGTTGCAATCAAAATAAAAGAAAAAAAATGAAATAAATTACAGAACAAACGTTTTAATTCTTCTATAGCCAAATGCTATACCAGGATTTGCGTGATGTCCTTGTCATACTTTGTTTATGTACATGTTGTGTACTTCAATACTGTATACAAGAGGCCACAAGTATGTCGCGTATTCATCTGGCAGTAGCCTGGACTTCTCAATCCTATGCACTGGACACAGTCAAATGTCTACTGGTAGGGTCATACGTAGGGAGTCTGGTTTTTCGCGAAAAGAATTTTGCCCTTCTTTGTTCCAGTGCCTTACGCGCACATCTGCAATTCTGCTTCATGATAATTGGCAGCGTATCTATACGAAGAGCCGTATTGCCTGAGCCAATTACAATAATGTTTATGCAATACCTCACGGCTGTGATTTGCCGGTAGAATCCCAAGGCTCGAGAGAGTTGAAATATCCAATCACTAACCACGAAGCAGAACTGCAGATGTGCACGTAAGGCACTGAAATAAATTGGGGCAAAATTCTTTTCGCGAAAAACCAGGTTACCTAGTCATGGGGCTTTTGAAACCTTAGCTACGTATTCCCTTCCAGCCAACTGATATCTTTTCGCGACTTGTTAACATAAAATAACGACTTAAGTACGGCTACAGTAAAATAAATATTTTGGTTAGTAGTCTTGACAAGATGATCTTCAAATTGCTGACTTAAACGTGGACAACCTTTACAACAAGTGCTGAGAATGTTCATCACATGCTAGGATGTGCGCCTTTGTCGCTAGCCTGGCACAATGAACTGCTTCTAGCTAGCACCATCAACTACACTTGGCGTCCGACATCAGTTAGATGTTAACAGAGTAATGAGACCAGCAACTCACACCCCTACGTTCGTGTTTAACCTCTCTCTGTAAACGAACAGGGGTGTACCTAGTGTCAGCAACTGACAAGTAGACCTGTGACTACTAGTAGGCAGTCGACCACAGAATACGTGATCAAGCAAAATTATATTATTTATAGAATCCCGGAAATGTCGCGGGTTCAACGACCAGCCGGCTAGACTCCACAGTCCTGTGTACACTATGTCCTCAGCTACTTGTACATTGTCTGCTGCTCCAGTGAGTGGACAGTTGTACATGTGACAAGGTAGCGCGGCAGTCAGTGAGTGTTTTCATGCAGGTCTGCTATTGGTTCACAGTACTTAAGGAAGAGTTTTAATTAACAACGAACCAATCGCGAATGTAATTAACGTGTATAGTTATTTGAAATATAACGTCTTCTGGAATTAATTCGTGAAATTTCCAGGTCTCTAATTATTTATTATGCCAACACTTGATTTAAAAATGCTTAGTTTGTTGCCTGGATAACAGTAACCGAAATGTGTACAATCTTAGTGTTTCTTACTCTACCGAAAAATAACATTTGCAGCTTTACATACTGGCCGTTGTAAGGTTATGGCTTGTATCATTCTTCGTGTCGTCACTATTGGCAGTAATTGGTGAATATGCTGGCCGCCTTAAGGGTGTTGAAATGCGATAAAGTCATAATTTTATATTTGTAATAAATAGTCTTAATTTTGCAGACTATACTTGTGAATGCAGTTTCCTCTTACAAAACAATTTTAGCTGGCGTAGTTTTCTCATAACTGTGCGTCAAAGTTAAAATTAGCATGTTCTGCTGCCATGTAAATAGTGAAAACCAATTGACGTACGTACGTGAAATAACATACTATGGGCTACGTACTAAAACATTCGGAAAATTCCCGTGAACTGGTTTTGTAATTTTAAAAAAAATTCTGAATTGCAACTTTTTTCTGTACTTTTGCGATTTCTTTTTAAATTCAAAATATTACGTCGTGGGTTTTTTAATGTTTAATTGCATAGTTCATGGGATGTATGATTACATTGAATTTGTTTAAGTAGGTCAGTTGGTTTTTACTATTTGCATGGCAGTGGAACTCGCACACTATTGTCACGTGACAGACACTAGGATAAGGGGAGGGAATCAGTTACTGCTTGACTCGGGTGCGTGACAGTCGCTCCAGTGCGTCATGTCGTGACCCGAGTTAAGCCGGATTCACAACCACACTTAACGTACGTACGAACTCAGGCACATATGTTAAGAATTAGAGAATGGAATCACAGCAACATTTAACCTAGATATGCGCGGAAATTGTTTATGTCATAACAAAACGTCGGTAATAGATGATCGTAATTGGTTTCAATTTTTCGAAGCGAATTAAATAATTTATGACCACAAGATAAATGATTTCTCAATGTAAATTAATATTTAATCGAGTCTAACATTTACACATGCTGCATTCAGAACCACCACTTAGAGTACGGACGTACGAAGTAGAAAGTTGATCTACTCTGTTACGTGCACACGTGTTTCTACTTTTACACGTACGTACGCGCGTACCCTAGGCCTATATGGTGGTTGTGAATCCAGCTTTACATGCCTGAAATCGTTTATAACGCCACAACAATCTTAAGAGTGCGTAGTAGATAAATAAACGCTGGAAACATCAAATGATTTCTACGCTTTTTTCGAAACCAATACGGATAAAATACTCAATGACAATCCTAGACATTGGTATTTGCCTACTGTATGAGTAAATATTTATCCAGAATTACTAATTCGTTACGCGTGATCTCTTGCGCCGCAGATAAATGCACGAGGTTCCGGCGTCAGAGATTGTGCCTCAGAAGTTCGTAACAGTGGAAACAATTTTGTTTAAAACGTTGGCTAAATCTGTGTCGAGGATTGCTATTGTTCAATTTTCGCAAATTGGCTTCAAGAAACCCACAGTTATAGATTAATGCTTTTAGCGTTGAATTATGTGCAACGCACTCTTAAAGAAAAAAAATAGTCGATGTATAGTTTAAAACACAATGTTTCAAAGCGACAAAAGATCTGACGGGTGTGTCTGAATCAGCCGTAAATAGGATTTTGGTTGAGGAGGAAAAAACACAAAAGTCAACACCTACGGAAGGGACGTGCCAACTTTTCTAAGAATGAGACGTGGGAGCAAATTACTATAAAAAAAAGTCTCTATTGCATCGCCAGTGATTTGACACTATATGTGTAATTATCAACATCGTCTACATCTAAACCAATGCCATACTGGAATGGTAATGTGTGGGAAAATGGGAAAATTTGGGAAACGAAAGTGGGGGGAGAGATACATATTATTTCCCCACACCCTCCGAGGTTTTACTTAAGGGCACAGTACTGACCTACGGGCAAAAAATTTCAAACACCAAAAAAATTTGTTTGAAAAATGACGATTGACAAGGAAAATGCACGAGTTTTAAGTTGTCAGAAAAATGGTTCTAACTTTAATCATAGTAAACAAGGCTTCGTGGGATTATTGGGGTTTGGATTGCGAAAAACGTTTTTGAGAAAACTGCTAAAGAGGATAGGATTTTGTTGGAAGAAGTATCAGTCAAGGAGAAAGATCGGCCTGGTAAGAGCCCTTAGTCGGCCAAATCGAACACAACTAAAGCTGTTAAGAAATAAGTCTAAAACTTTTTTTTTAATCTCTGAAGAGGGGATAATTTAACACAGCCCTTTGGTTTTGGATGTTTTCATGGATATGTTGTCCAATTATTGGAAATGGTGAATGGCATGACCATTAGTCAGAGTCGAAACAGGGGGAGGGGGAGGGCAGAATGCCCCGGGCCCTTGCCCTATACTCTGAGAAAAAATTCGGTTCTTTCATTTTCTAACTGTACAATACGTCCTTATTAGCAGTGTTACTATGTTTATATTTCTGGAACGATGGGTAATAATTTTATGCTTTGTTTTATGGTGTGAATTATGTATTATTTGTTTTCTGAGTTCATGTAATTTACGCCAGTGAGTATACAAGGGTACAATTTCTAACAATTACCTATACGTCATTATTGTTTGATCACCTGGGGGCCGATTGTCATTATCGTATGGATGCAGCGAAAAATTTCCACCATGCGACTGGTTGTGTATGTGTTGGAGTGGGAGACGAAATTGCCATTCCAAAATTAGCCACGCCCTTTGCTTCTGGTGTAGTTCTAGCCTTTTTAAATTCCACCTGTAGGTGGAATTGCGAGTAAAGACCAGATTTACTTGTCTGTGCAAATAGCAGGCAGTGATGTTTTAATCGGCCTCCGTGCGCAGAACTGGATGAAGACGATGATTGTTAAATGTTTCGTGTGTTGCAGTTTGCCGCAGCTGCATAGTGCGACATCTTCAGAGCAGCAAGTTCTGCCCGTCGTGTGAAGTTCTCCTGCATAAGACCAAGCCACTTCAGAGCATTCGGTGAGTGAAATTAAAGGCGTGGCTCAGTCAAACGTTTAGTTCATGAGAACTTTCTATACTTATAGGCGGTCCAGGCTAAAGTGAGCACTTAGAAAAGCCTTGCTAAAGTTATATTATCAGCCAATTCATAGATTTGCGCGCGTAAAGGCAAACGGCGGGAAATGTCAAAGCTCTCTGGACACGGCACTTTAACTTTGTACTCTTCAGATAAATTGTGTCGTCGGTATAGGCTGTTCACTTTACACTGAGCACTCACCAACACTTAGGTACAATAACCAAAAAACTGTATTTTATTTATGCCAAAGATGTTCAGTTTTGTGCGAGCGGTGAAACGTTTACACTGGGTTTTAGTTTCATGGAAGTTCTTATAATGTAAATAGCAATGATGGGTGCAACATTGCTGAAAGAAAATTTTACGTAGTGCTCACTTTATCGTGTGAACAGCTTATAGGAACCTATATAGTTTGATAAAAAAAACTTTATTAATTATATAAAATACCAGTATGTAGATTTTGGTTGATTTTGTTTCAGTGTTGTTGTACTTAATAGGAAAATACACGGAATTATATTGCGTAATTTCGCTGCCAACCATACAAGTAGTAAGACAGCTGTAGTTAATGTTGAATCACATGCAGTAACGGATAGGGATATTATTCAAAGATTAACTTTTTAGTGCTCACTTTATCCATTAACTTTTTAGTGCTTACTTTATCCCGAACGACCTGTATTATAGGTAGAGCCACGATTTTATGGCGAAAAGATTTTTGCAACATTTGGTTTCGATGCGTCATGTGCACACCTGCAACTCTGCTACATCGTCTGTGGTTGGATGATTTTACTTTCACTTGCCTTGGCAAATTATAGACGTACAGACTCACAATAATCTTATTCTGATTGGTGCAGTCAAATGAGAAACGCGTCTGAACATAGACACGCTGCCAATAACCTTGAAATAGAACTGCCGATGTGCACGTGAGTCACTGAAACAAAGTGGGGCAAAAATCTTTTCGCGACAAAATCGTGGCCCTAATTATAGGTAATTAAGTTTCATTTCATTGCTTTTGCACGTTAGACTCGCATTCGGGAGGACCTGGGTTCCATTCCCGCCTCCGACCATCCTGATTTTGGTTCTCCATAGTTTCCCGAAATTACTCCAGGCGACTCCTCTCCCAGCTCCTGTCATTGTACCAAGTTGTGTTTTACCGTCTCTGGTGACCTCGCTATCGACGAGACGTAAAACTTACTTACCTACCTACCTTTGCATTTGCACGAGGGAAGTACACAAATTATGTCTTGATGTTAATGTTATGCATGACTTGACGTTTCTCTTTATTTTATTCACGACGTTTTAGCATCAGTGTGTATAGTGTATTGATATCTCGCTGTTTCCTGTGTGGCTACATCCATGACCGTTGTAGCGCTGACTTCTATTTAATGCTTTAAAGCGTTTAATTAGGCATACTTTGCGTCAACGTGTCGCTACCAGTAGATAAAAGAACTGTGTTCTGACATACTAATTTCTCTCAACAAATTTTGATAGGTCTATTGCTGGTACGTTATGAATTCGCACGCATATTTTTGCGACTCTCTCATTTTTCTTACACTCATTCCAAGATAGTGTATTTTACATGATCTGATTTCAAACGATCGTATTCATCCAAGGAGTTTCAGTCTAACTTAAGCTAACTCATTCTGTAATGTACAATTTAGAAGTTAGATTAGTGGTTGAACGGAAAATTTTTCGTAATGTTACACTAATAAATTCGCAAGATAAATAATACCTAATTTATAGAATTGCATTTAGCAGTAAGATTTATACGTAAAGGCACAGCACAACTTGTGTTGCCTCTTGGTTTTAATTGTGTGCTACCCACTGTTTTACATGTAAAAGTTTTAACGGTATTGTGATCTAAAAAAACATTTTGGGAAGTTAAGTTAAAGTTCTTGTCTCGTCTATAGCTGCAGTTGACTGAATTCTTCAGAGATTCTATTTTTGTAGTTGTTTAATCGTCACAGAACACACAGTTTTGTGTCAACAAAACTTAAACATTTGCGTGTGTCAACAATTTCATTCATTCTAATGAAGTCCCATTGCAGCAGTATCAGAGATCATATCTTATCAGTGTTGAATTCGTACATGCCACAAATAGGTGGATTATTTACATCAATTCATGTAGTGTATTGGCGCAGCAGACGATATAACACTGTGGGGAAAATAGTAATATAAATCCAGGAAAATTCATAAAGTGGCCTATAGGTTCCTCTAGTTATTCTGATTATTTGCTTCTTTTGGTTAGTTTTAATTGAATGAATTGACTATAATATGTAAAATTTAAATTTAATATTTCTTCTTGAAAATTTTAAGTAGTCCTATTGTTTATGGGATTATGTGCATGTAGAAAATGGGAAGGTGATTTCTGCCACTTTATTAAACTAACGCTATTTTACGCACATTGTGACAACATTTTCTAATGGGCGAATATGTGGGCACATTGGTAGCTCTGGCATATCGTAATTCTTTATTTATTTCTGAACAGAAAGTGCAATTTCTTGATAGAGCATCACCATGACCCAGATTTTTTAAGTGCTCAAGAAAGTAGCTTATGCCTAATGTTTGACAGTTCAGCTACGACAGTCTGATCACGTGTGTTCTGTTATTTACAGGAGCACCTCGTACGCTTTCATAAATAATTGTACAGCATTACCGGGTCACGAAATTTCGAAGATATTGGGCATTATTTACGAGACGTTCTTCTAGGTCGTTTCATAGACACTAAACCGTATATCCGGCCTATCATTGTTAGGAAATACCAAGTTTACATAACTAGACTATACCTGAACCTTCGATATATTGATACTGTAGACTGCATTGCTTATCTAATAGAATAGCTCATTCTCCAAATAACCTCTGTAAATATCCAGAATGACAAACACACTGGGAGCTGTTATCAAAGTGAAAGACCCCTGGACATCTCCACAAAGACAAAAATCCCTGCAACAGAAATAATTTATCCATTTCAGTTTATCACGTTCCAGACTGAGATCTCAAAGATTCAGTTGTAATCTCGTATATTTTACTAGTGTTTCGCAAAGTATTTTGGTAAACAATGCCCTAGATAATCGTTTTAGCAGCAACGCATTGGACTCGCATTCGGAAGTTCAGGAGTTCTAGTCCCTGCTTCACACATCCTGATTTCATTTTATCATGTTTTTTTCCCCAAGATCACTTTGTGAAAACGCTGGTATGATTCATTAACATTTTTCTCCCAGTTCCTGCCGTTGTATAAAATTGTGCGTAGTCTTCTGTAATAACCTCGCTGTCGACGAGACATAAAGCCTACCTAAAAAAATAGTATGTGTTCTTGAAACAGTGAGGTAATGTTCCTCGTCGCATAAGCTCTGTTTTCTATTGAAGTGTCTTCTTCGTTGGCGTAAATCCACAGCAGATGCTTGCTCCCCTCACACTTGAACAGAATCTTCACTAGAATGTGCATGGTCGACTAGGAAATAATTAAGCTAATTAAAATTTTAAGATTAACATTCTCCCGCACCAAATAATTAGAGATGATGATATATCGCGAAAGTTTTTGGCACCAGCATACCCTTGAAAACACTGTAGCCTATTTTCTCGCAAAGTGTATGACTGGGCGATAAAAGTCTGATACAGCATAACTGTCTGCAGACCAATAGCAGGTATAAAATATTACAAGAGTGGGATTCTAATTGGCTCAGACAACCTACTTACAGCTTGATGTACAAGGAAAAGCCAGTGAGTTTTTGATAAGTTGAACGTGCGTTGAAACCCAGCAATCAAGTTTTCCCGCGATAAATCATCATCTCTACAAATAATGTCTAAACACTAAAGAACTACCAGTACAGATTTCATCTAATAATAAGCGCGTAGTAGTAAAATGTACTGTAATGTTTCTATAAAGAAACATTGCCGGTTATTTGTCAGATTTATCATTTATTAAACTAAAATGCATATAATAAACAAACGATGTGACACAGCCTCTTAACCGTGTATTCTGTACTGGCGACTGTGTCTGCAGGCCGGACCGCACCCTGCAGACTCTCGTGTACAAGCTGGTGCCCAACCTCTACTACAACGAGATGCGGCGACGTCAGCAGTTCCTCAAGGACCACGCCGGCGAGCTGGGCCCCGACGACGTCCACATGCAGTCCGAGGATGACCTCTTCTCCGCCGAGGACTCCATGAGTCTGGCCATACAATACTATACCAGGTGAGCCTCGACTATGCCCGGTTACACAACATGGTGTCTACTGATACGTATAGACGGGAAGAATTCACAGGTTCACTGACATGTAGGCTAGCCTCCAAGAATATATGTGTATTCAAGCAGACATCAGCTGTTCGTTGGCTGCTCTCTGACACATGATTGGGCTTGTAGTTTGTTGATTCTGTATTATCGGCCCAGCGTTCTCCAGGTGGTGTCAAATAAGTCAAGGAACAATGGTGAAAGGGACACAAACTAAGATATTTGAAATCTAGCTTGTGCCTAGAAGAAAACGCGAATTTTTCGGGTTCCTACTGATACGTAAATACTGAAATTGTATTGGAAATATATATTAAAAAACAAAAAAGAATAAGAACTGGAATGTAATTGAATTAATGTTTCAATACTGGAAATGTTTTTGTGGTTGTCATCAGTAACTTAAATCTACCAAGTCACCTGGTCCAATGGCGTTTTTTTTTTCAATCTCTTCCCATTCGAGTTTCCGCCATTTTTTTTCGGTGAGGTGAGTTGAGAGAAATTTACGGCTCCTTAACAACGAGGTCTTAAGGGCCGACGAAGGTGAAGTGAGGTGAAGAGACATCACAACATACAAGCTCGAGCCGGGATTCGAACCCAGGACCTCTCGCACCGTATATCGGTGTCTAACCGACTACGCTATGGAGACAGGCTATTTTCTTCGGGAATATAAAAAATGTTTAAATTACGGTAGATATACGTGCTATCGCGGATAACACTTATGGTTTACAAAACAACTAGGATGGTGTGGCAACTACGGAATGGCCGCCATCTTGCATCACTGTCGCGCTGGAAATATACTGAAAATATAATGTAATTATACCGGAACACACTTGAATTTCAAATGTCCAACTCAGTAGACACCCTGAAAAAACCCACGAAGGTAGCGTAGGTACACTGTAAAAATGTTTTTACTTTTACAAAAAAGGATTGTTAAAATGTAAGCAAATGCTTACGCGTGTGCTGATATGTCTGTACATTTACAAAAAAAAATCATCATCTCTGACAAGTGCTGTGTAAATTTACTTACACAACATATTTATATATTCACATCTAATTTCTATTGGGTTACAGCAGTTGATTGAATTGGAAAAAAATGAGCAACCTAGTTTTTATGACACTCTGGAAAAGCACGTAATATTTTGTTATATGTTGTTGCCAAATTGTATTTTAAGTCGTTTTACAATAGAATTTAAAGTGGTTGGGTGGCAGTAGTCAGAGGTAGGCACTTTATACTGAAACTAGTTAAGTGATTAAGTTAAGGGTGAGGGTTATGAGTAAATGAAATATGTTAATCTAATTACGGCGGCTTTACTTACATAGTTTAGTTTACAGAATACTAAAAGGTTATACTACTGTAACATAGCATTTTGTCCAATGTTACAGATGAGTATAAATTTCAATTTATTTGTCAATTAACCTAGGTATTTACTATTTTATGACCATAGTTACCACGTGCCAGGAAGAATGGAAGTTTTAATCGTCTATGTATTGAATGTATAAGGTATTGTGTTTTGAAACTTTAATGACTTAACTACAGCTTTGATATCTATGCTAGAAATATGTTGTTTTGTATCACGGATTACAACCTGATCTGTTCATATTGGCGAACAAACCCGGGGTTAGCTACGAGGAAAGTATTGAATGGAATTAGTGTTACGACGTAAAACAAGAGAAGTAGTTTTGTTAAAGAACGATTGAAAAAAAAATTATGGAGAAGAAGAACGTTCCCGTCCATGATGTCGAACAGACGTGAAGTCAAGAAGATCTGAGGATTTCTTCGACGAGACGCTAAATTGTTCCTACGCGTCGTCAGAAAGGTCTCACTTTACTTCTACGACTAATACCAGGATAATTCCATTTGAAATTGTACACGATGTCAACGCCGAAGGATATTCAAGGGAATTATAAAGAAGAGCCCGTGGATCAGGCCATTCCATAGTCCACTTCGTGTTCGTTGCTGTCCAGGTCTCCGAGGTCTACAGTTCGACGGGTCCAACTTTCGATGAACGAAGGGAACGAGAGCTTCATCCGAGGGCGAAGAGGTCGCGATCGTCTTACAAGCACCAAGAGTACGTGATCGCCACCCAAGGACGAAAAGGATGTGGTCGAATAAGTATCGAGGGATGATCTAGAGGCAACTGTCCCGACCTACTACAAGACATCCTCGGTAAGACCCACCCAAACTACACCGTCGTGCCAAGTTCCCGAAAATTTAGTCGATTAGGCAGAACAGCTTTAAAAATTCTTCTTATATCTCAACGGATGTGTTTCACTTCAAATTAATAAATCCTAAGATCGACCTGAGATTTCTAAACCTGAGCTAGCAAAGAGTTTAAAGAAGTTTATAAGTTGTTCCGGGAACAACCAGGAAAATGGAAACGTTTAGAACACAGAAAATTACGTATAACCCGGGTTTGTAAGTAAATTGATGGTCAGGTTCGTACCCGAATTAATCTCCTTGGTCACGGTTCTGTTTTGTCTCATACTTTATTAAAGTGAAAGAAAAGTTTCACAATATTTTTTTCTTTACACTACATAATTTACATATGAAGGGAGCGGTTGTTTAGATACTAACGTTATTGTTCTAATCTATGTTGGATGACCCTTTAGACACCGTAGACCTCAACATAACATGATGCGCAAGAGGCTGGTGATAAATGTGCTCGGCTGTCGACGGATGGCGGCACGTCGTGGGCCTCGATCCAGGACCATCCTGGTGAGGTGGTGACGGCAGGAAGGCTTGAAGGAGACACCCCTCGATTCCCCCACTATACTGTATTATATTGCCACACTCAGTGCAAGTGGCGGTGGGGAGATTCGCTAAGGCCCTTATTTTGAGCAACCACTGAGCTCTAGGCGAGGCTCTTGGTAAATCGCAACAGTGTGACAGGAAGTCAGGAAATATTTTGTTTCACATCGATAGAGCCAGTGATTTTTGGTGAAAAGAATATTAGCGCCATCTTGTTTCAATGACTTAAGTGTACATCTGCAGCTCTGCTTCATGGTCAGTGATTAGAGGTCTTGAACTCTTAGCATCTATTGATTCTACCCGTAAATTACGTATGTTCTGCCGCAGTAACTTTATTCTCATTGGAACTGTCAGATTAGCGACACCTTTGCTGAATGAACTGCTAATAAACATAGAGTTACAAATGTGTACGTAAGGTACTGTAACAAATTCTTGCAAAATTTTTTTCTACCAAAAAAATTACTGACTTTCCTCATCGAACACACTTCTCATAATGCTTAGAGACCCGTAAATTTCGAAGGCTCAACGACCAGCAGGCTGGACTGCACAGTCGTGTGTACACTGTGTCCTCAGTTACTTGTACATTGTCTGCTGCTCCAGTGAGTGGACAGTTGTATATGTGACAAGGTAGCGCGGCAGTCAGTGAGTGTGTTCATGCAGGTATGATACTGGTTCACAGTCCTCCAGGAAGAGTTTCATGAACATCGATCCAATCACGGAAGCAATTAACGTGTACAGTTTGAAATCTTACGTCTTCTCAAGTGAATTCGCGAAATTTCTGGGTCCCTAATAATGATTAATTCCTTTAGTCCGCGTAGGTATTTGAAAAAAAAAAATATACACAGATTCCCGAATTAACGATTTGCGACATTAGTTTTGTAGGGTGTAGACTAACAAATTTGTTTACATTAGTTTACAAACTTAACAGACGTTCTGGTAAAGGTACAAATTATTTGTACGGTTTAGGACAAAATTTCAGCTTCATACGTACAAAAGTTAACCTACGTAAACTCTTCACGCGTCCAAGTATTTACGAGAGTATATCTTAACGTATAACTCCTGCTATCCTGCCCTCGAACAAGGTAAATGCTGGTAACAGACGAAATTTGCCATTTGGTGGCAAAAAAAAAAAGATGTGAAAAATATATTGCCCTAAATTTATTCCTCGCAATTTTAAACCCGTAATCACTAGCATTGAAGGTGTTCACCATTATCCTGATGATCGATAAAACCTGGCCACATGACTGAAAAAAACCTGCCATACTCTAACTCGCAAGTTTTTGAAACGCCTAATGCATAGAGCCGCGAGTTTGACACAGAAAATATTTTTGCATAATTTTGTTTCAATGCCTTACCTGCACATCGGCAGCACTGTTTTATGGGTTTTATTGGTAGAAGCTGGAAAAATTCTCGCATTCACTGACATGTAGGCTAGTCTCCAAGAATATCTGTGTATTCAAGCCGACATCAGCTGTTCATTGGCTGCTCTTTGACAGAGTGATACCTCATGATTAGTCCTGTATTTAGTTGATTCTGTATTATTGGCTCAGCGCTCTCCAGAAAGTGTCAACTAAGTCAAGGACCAATGTCGAAAGTGACACAAACTTAGATATATTTAAAATCTAGCTTGTGCCTAAAATAAAACGCGAATTTTATCAGGGCCCTTCTTATTGGCGGTGTATCTTTCGTTAGACACTGCTCTCATTTGACTGCGCCATTCAGAATAAAGTTATTGTGACATTATTAGTAGAACCACGATTTTGTGGCGAAAAGTCGCACAATTTGGTTTATTGACTGCCTTACGTGCAAATCTATAGATCTATAGTTCTGCTTCATGTCCACTGATTGGATGTTTTAACTCTCGCGTGTCTTGGGGTTATACTGGCAAATCACAGCCGTATGAACTCTTAATAACTTCATTTAAATTGGTGCAATAAATTGAGACATCACTTTACAAAGTCACGCTACCAATACCCATGCAGCAAAGATGCTGTTGTGTACATAAGTAGGAACCCTTGTTTTTCGCGAAAATAATTTTGCCCCAGTTTGATTCTGTGACCTACGTGCACATCTGCAAATCTGCTTCATGGTTATTGACAGCGTATCTATGTGTATCATGTGACTGAGCCAATTACAATAACGTTCCTGCAACACCACACGTCTGTGATTTGCCGGTAGAATTCCAAGACTTGCGAGAGTTAAAATATTCAATCACTGACCACGAAGCAGAACTGCAGATGTGCACGTAAGGCGCCGAAACAAAGTGAGGCAAAATTCTTTTCGCGAAAAATAGGGGTCCCTACTTATGTGCACAACAGCATCTCTGCTTCAAGGTCATTAGCAGCTTGGTGTGCAGAGACGTCTTTCATTTGACAGCACCAATCAGAACAAGGTTATTGCGACACCACAAGTCTGTGATTTGCTAAGACGTGTGAGAGTTAAAACATACAATCACTAAGCACGAAGTAAAACTGCAGATGTGCACATAAGACACTGAAACAAGCTATTGCTAGGGCCACGATTTTGTCGCGAAAAGATTTTTGTCCCACTTTTGTTTCAGTTACTCACGTGTACATCGGTAGTTCTGTTTCAAGGTTATTGGCAGCGTGTCTTTGTTCAGACACGTTTCTCATTTTACTGCACCAATCAGAATAAGATTATTGTGAGTCTGTACGTCTATAATTTGCCAAGGCCAGTGAGAGTAAAATCATCCTACCACAGACGATGTAGCAGAGCTGCAGGTATGCACATGACGCATCGAAACCAAATGTTGCAAAAATCTTTTCGCCATAAAATCGCGGCTCTAATTATGGCAGAATTATTTTCGCAATAATCAGGGGTCCCTACACATAAGGTACGAGTAAAAAATTAAGAAAACTGTTTAGAATATAGGTTTGAAACCACAAAAACCATACAAATGGAATACTTTAAATTTGTATAATTGTTAGTATGATAATATCCAGACCTGTAAAATAACCTAATTAAAAAATACTCTTGTTTTTATTTTAAAATAATTTTTACTTCCATAAACTTCTACGCGAGAAGTTTTCGGACACTAAAATTATTTCCTAATCAGAATGCGTGTATTTTTGAAAATTTTATTGCACAAAGAATACTGAAAATTCTTAGTTTTCGTCTGTAAAACGTGGAAAAGTCAGGTAAATATGATTCTGAATTTCTGTAACAACCCTGAGGTCATGCTGCCATAATTTACCATGGCCTTTTGCGAATTGCCATTTATTTTTATGGCTTTATTCTGATGCCAGCGTTGCTTTACCTTCGTGCGCATATTGATTGTTTCACGAAAATGAAATATTTGATTTATTGTCTGAGATGACGTTTGCCGACTGCCAAAAGAAGAGCACTCGTTACTGGACTAGAATCAGCGTTGTAGTTAGTCTGTCGTCTTCGGTTTCGCACGCACGCGCCTGGTGGCTGAGGCGGCAGCCTTGAGGCGACAGCGGACGGGGTAAGGATCTAGGGTAGTGTCTTTGACAGATTCTTGTAGTGGGAGGATCTAGGGGCAGCGATATTGTGTGTGAAGTGAAGTGCGCTACAGGCCGGTAACCTTGAAACACTTGCGCTCTCTTCTTCTCTCCTCTTCTTGTTTTTCTCCTTCTCTTCTCCGTTCCTCTCTGCCAAATTGTTCCGGCAGCCTTGGCCTGTCCACCGCCAGAGTGCATTGGAAGCCAGCCAAACTTCGCTCTCTGTAGACACGGACATTTAACGCCTGCCTGCAACACCTGGGGGCTTATTCTAAGTTATTCGTTTCGTTTCATTTCGACAAAAATCTTCGTTACTTCTCGAATTTTCGTTACTTCTCGAGTGTTGGTATTCTAAGTGCTCGCGAGTGTTCGTTTGACGTCACTCCGTTCGTTATCTACGGTCGAAACGAAACGAAAAGCAACAAGCCTTCGTTTAGCGTTCGTGACGGAGTTTTGAAGGAGAAAATGGCGGTTGTACTGTGTGAGGTTTTGCTATTTGAAGCTACGGAAAATAATAATCGTGAAATATTGTGTAAATAGAAATGCTTTCGTGATGAGAAATTCTTTATTTTTAATTGCAAACGGTGTGTTAAATGTTTCCTCCAACGATGGCTGAGAAGGAATGTTTGTTATGTTTTCACAACATAATGGATTGGATTACCTGTGTATTTAAAGGTAAAGTACAATAGTGTTTTGCTCCTGCTGTTTTTAAAGTTGATGAAGAGACTGAAACTGTAAGATATTGATATGGTGTGTGTCGAAATTTTTAGGTACTGGTATTCTGTGCCTCGTAATTTATTCATATACTTTGACAAAAGTGAGTTTATTTTTTAACAGGCTATTGAATAATCCCGAACTTTTCTAAACTATTTCAGTTCTTCTAGCCTACATGTTAAATATTAAAGGCAATGACATACAGCCTGGCTATTTACAGTTTCAGTTAAATTTAATTTTGAAGGTTATGTTTCATTAAACACAGCTGAGGAGCAAGCACACTTTGTACTTATTCAC
>PNEQ01049052.1:0-29322 GCA_003012365.1 Medauroidea extradentata
TGGCTGCTGACCAGTGGGGCTTTGCCACTTGCCCACTAACCTACTGGACTTCAACACCTGGCCGCTGACCTGCTCAGCTTCAACACCTGGCTGCTGACCAGTGGGGCTTTGCCACTTGCCCACTAACCTACTGGACTTCAACACTTGGCCACTGACCTGCTCAGCTTCATCACCTGGCTGCTGACCGGTGGGGCTTTGCCACTTGCCCACTAACCTACTGGACTTCAACACCTGGCCGCTGACCTGCTCAGCTTCAACACCTGGCTGCTGACCTGCTCAGCTTCAACACCTGGCTGCTGGCCAGTGGGGCTTTGCCACTTGCCCACTAACCTACTGGACTTCAACTCCTGGCCACTGACCTGCTCAGCTTCAACATCTTGCTGCTGACCAGTGGGGCTTTGCCACTTGCCCACTAACCTCCTGGACTTCAACACCTGGCCACTGACCTGCTGAGCTTCAACGCGGCTGCTGTGACCAGCGGGGCTTTGCCACTTACCTACTAACCTACTGGACATCAACACCTGGCCTCTGACTTTCTGAACCTTAACATCTGGCTGCTGACCTGCTGAGTTTCAACACCTGGCAACTGACCTGCTCAGCTTCAACACCTGGCTGCTGACCAGTGGGGCTTTGCCACTTGCCCACTAACCTACTGGACTTCAACACCTGACCGCTGACCTGCTGAGCTTCAACACCTTGTATGCTGTGACCAGCGGAGCTTCGACATTTGCCCATTGACTTACTCGACTTCAACACACCTTGCATGCTGTGACCAGCGGGGCTCTGACACTTTCCCAGTGACCTACTGGACTTCAACTCCTTGCTGTTGACCTGCTGAACCTTAACACCTGGCTGCTGTGGCCGACGGGTTTCGACACTTTGCCCACTGACCTACTGGACTTCAACGCCTGGCCACTGACCTGCTGAACTTTAACACCTGGCTGCTAAGATCGACGGGTTTTGCCACTTGCCCATTGACCTACTGGACTTCAGCACCCGGTCACTGACCTGCTCAACTTTATCATTTGGCTGCTGACCTGCTAGGCTTCACAGCACTTGGCCATTGATCTGCAGGGTTTTACCGATTGGCTACTGATCTGCAGAGCTTAATTATGCCTGTGGACAGTTTTGATTATACTTTGCCACAATCATAATTTCATTTTTGTTTTTGAAATCAAACTGAAGTCAATGATATTAACACAATTCAGTGGGTAAGCTGGTGAATGCAAATTCAATTTTCCTTTTATTCTTATTGTTCAATCAGAAAATTGGATTTGAAAACTTATTTTACCATTGATGACGTGAGAAGCTTGTCTTGTTTTGACATTTTGACATGTATATCAATATTCTGATTGAGGATTTGGTTGTATCGCCTGGTACTGACCATTGTGTGGCCAGCGCAGCTCTTTGTGTTGAGAGGAAGGAATGTGATGCTGGCTTTGCTTGGCTTTTTCCCTCTCTTCCCTCCCCCTTGCCTGTCTAACAGCTGGACAACACATGTTTGATGGCCTGCCCACACCAATTGAACTACTAGCTTATTTTTTCATTCTTCATATGTACTTGTATGCATAGTATTTTAATTGGAAATTGTATACAAAGTACTCTATTGGTTTAGCCAGACATCAGGTGTACTGAATGGGTGGTAAAAGGAAAGTTAAGGAGCAGGTTGCTTGATTGACTTAATCCCACGGGTTGGGTGTACATACACATTACTGTTTACACTGTTATTGTTTCCATAATACATGTTTGAGTGGAGGCCATGGTGGTACGTCAGCTGGAACATTCGCCTCCCATCAAGACAATCTTGGCTCGATGCCTGGTGGGGTCAACTCCCGGATTTTCACATGCGGGAACCATGTTGGATGATTCTGTTGGACAGCTGGTATTGTTGCGGATCTCCTGTTTCCCCTGCCCCCTTAATCTGATGCTACTCCATTGCTATTTAGGAAGGATTAATTAAGTTACGCACAACTGGCTGGGCTTATAGAGGACTTGTTATAGGCAGTTGATGAGGGGAAATAGGTGGATACCTGTTTCATTGACTTCAAAAAGGCATTTGATAAGATATCACACTGGGTGTTAATGCGGAAAGTTTATGAATTGCTGGTAGACGAAGTTGCAGAGAGATGGATTGGAGACTTCCTCAAGGGGGTGTGGAGACAGAGGGTAAAGTGGGAGACTCTGTATTGCAAGAGGGAGAGGTTACATCTGGTGTGACACAGGAAGAGTGCTGGGGTCCTTGTTGTGTATAATAATGGCAAATTACATAGACATGGGGGTGAGTGGCAGAATATGATTGTTTGCCGATTACTGTTTTTTATATGCAGAAGTGGTTGGAGGGAACAAATTGCAGGATTACATTGATAGGAAACGATAGTGGACGGAAGGCAACAAAATGAAAATAAACGTGAAAAAAACAAAGATTCAATTGTTAGGTTTACGAGAAAGAAGGTTTAGAGTATGTACGTGCACAGATGGGAAGGCAGGAGATAGAAGAAGCTTCAGAATACAAGTACCAAGCATAATGATGCAGGGTGACTTAGGGTGGAGAAGGCAGTTAGATAGAGTGGTGTCTATGGCTCTAGGTAGGGTGGAAGGTGTTTGTAGTGCAGTGAAGGAAAAGGGGCATATATTACAATATTACGACCAATGTTGGAGTATGCGGCAATAGAGTGGGCCCCGTATGTAGAATTGGAAGTGCGGGACCTGGAGAAGGTGCAAAGACTGACAGCAAGGTGAGTGAAGGATAAATGGAGAAGGCAAGGTCAGACTGGTGAGGACAAAGGGGCGTTTTGGCCATCTGTGATTTTGAAGGAATGGGTTTGGTACACATTGAAGAATGGAGAAGAGTGGATTATTATTATTATTTAACATCTTCTTACTGGTTCTTCAGGCCTCTAGGGTAGCACAGTCGGCGCAAGTGTCGTCCAGCCCTTCTCATCTCATGGTGATCATGCCTGAAGTGTAACACACAGCAAACAGTATTTTCCATTTAGTAAGTAAAAAGAGCAGATACTTTAAGATAAAGGTTAATATACTGTAGTTTAGAATCAAATCAAAGTTAAGTATTTAAAATGTTTAAAAATGTAATTTTTTAAAGTTATATACGTGTTGGTTTCCTTCATGTAGGTTATTCACGAAGTTTGGGTTATTTTAATAAATTCAGATTTTTTTTTGCTATTACGAACAAAACGCCCTAAGTAATAAAAACAGTTACACCATACTCGAAAAGTTTAGTTATTAATCTTGGTAAGGTGGGCTTCAAAACTGCTACCTAAAGTATGAATGGCATATAGCAGCTTTGGCCGCAGCTGACCTTGGCACTACTAAGACAGTGGTCTGGTGTCAACATTTTAGTTGATGGTGCAAACATTAAATTACAAAAATGTTGTGCTGGAGCAAAACCCATTAGAATTATCAGTATGTTAGAAATGTTTGCATTCTTATGGTTGCATTAAGCCAAATGTGCAGTTAATTTTGTTAAGAGTGAGTGGTAGATAAGTAGGCCTAAATGCTGAAAAAATAAATTTATTTGTACACTTTTTTTTAAGTCAATTTGTACAAAGTACAAAACGACAATCCTAGATAATGGTATTTGCCAACTTTGTGAGTAAATATTTATCCAGAATTACTCATTCGTTACGCGTGATCTCTTGCGCCGCTGTTAAATGCACGAGGTTCCGACGTCAGAGGTTGTGCCTCAGAAGTTCGTAACGCTGGAAGCAATTTTATTCAAAATTTTGCTAAAACTATTGTTCAGGAATGCTGTTTTTTGACATTCCCAAACTGGCTTCAAGAAACCTACAGTTATGGATTGAAGCTTTTAGCATTGAATTATGTACCACGTCCTCTTAAGTGCTATCATTACCGAGTACAGGGTAGGGGTTACGAGAGTTTGCAGTTGCCACCCCTAATGGGGGAAGGTGTCCTCCTGGCTTGTTGAATGTATTCAGGAGATAATACTGTTGCAGGACTCATTGTATGAATGTAAATTAATTTTGTACATACCAGTAACTTTAATTAGACCAAGCAACTGCTCTAAAATGAAATAATTTTTGCCTGGAGGTAGGGTAAGTTTCTTACAATGCCTTTTATACCAGGATGTGCTCTCTTAAAAGTGTTTTCGCAACCCCAAATCATTAAATCTGCACACATTTATGCCAGCTATTTAAGTAAAGTATATTTTCACTTAACTGTTGCAAAATTTCACAGTGTATCTAAGCGTGAGTGCATATTACTTTTTAGAATACAATAGTGATTGAACTTATAAATATAAATTGCGGATTTCCTTTTAGTGTTACATAAGCTTACGCTTTTCTTTTGTACACACACATTAAATTTGTTGCGTGCTTCTATGCACTTAATGCAGGGTTTTCATTCTAATTTACAAATCACTTTTTTTTCTCATCCTTCTTTTAAATTACTTGTAAGAGTTATATTGCACGTCAGAAAAGAAGCACACTTTGAAGGACACTTTCTAATATTTGTTTACGAATACGTTACTTTTTTTTTGTAATTTAAATTTTTAATAATCTAAATGTTATGAATTTTGTTTTTCCCTGTAGTATCAATGTTGACAATACTTATTCGAGAAATCATGCAAATTAAGAGAATTTGTACAAGTAAAATGTTCAGTTATTTCGCATGTCACAAATATTTATACTATAGCGCATGCACCGTACATGTAACTCAATTTTAGTTACAATTATTTTGGAACCATTAAAATAATTAAATGCAGTATCCACAGAGTAAACTCTGTACAAATGTGTGAAAATTTCATGAAAAACTGATTAGGTATGCTTAAAATCCTGCAGTAATAAAATTATTTTGTGTTTTTACTCATCGCCAATAAGTTTCGTGCCACTTAGTGAAAAATTACAATTTTAACATCTTTTTTTTATTTCACAGGTAATTTTAGGGAAATAGGGGATCAGTGTGTTGTGAAATGGCCATAATAAAAACAGGAAGTCTGCTGCCATGTGAATGGATGAGTGAATTTTAATACGTATAACAATTTCTGTTGAGAAATTCTGTATTACCTTCTTTATTTTTATTGTAAATTTCTTAATCATATGCACTCGAATAGAGCGACCAGTGTTTGTTCGTACTTTTTATGTATGCATCTGTAGCAAATCACTATTCAGTCAATATTTGAACTGCATATTGCAGAAAGGCAACAAGTCCAAAATTTTCACATTTACGTTTTATGGGCAATTACAGTTGTAAATGGATCAACGTAACATCTAACACACATGGGAAACATGTCGGCAATATAACAGTGGCAGACCTGGCTATGCCTTCAATTGTCTGTATACTGCAGATAGGAAACAAGTCCTGGACAAGTTCCCAATATGAAAAGTGGAGGTGCTGTGTTTCTGCAGTATGCGGTTCATATGTAATACATCACAATAGAGGTATATTTATTATTTATTACTTGTTACTAGAGCATTACATTATTAAAGTGTTAAAAGAAAAAATAAATTTACATACACATATTATGTATAATGTGTACATGTAAATTAATTTTTTCTTTTTAACACTTTTGGTGTACTGCTCTAGTCACAAATAATAACGTTTTTGAAGACTATGGTTAACAAACTGTATTACATGCTTACAAATAACAGTTTACTAACTTTACAAGTTTGTATTTTTGAGTTTGCTACTTAAGTAGTTCATAAAAATGTCAAATTAAAAATTATAAACACAAATTCAAATTTTCTGCCTTTCCGAACAATTCAAATTACCCGCCACGTCCGCCGTAGTATTGTTTAAGTTCAGGGGCCAGCCGCTAGCTGCGCTGCAATAGCAGGGCTTACTCGGTCAAAGATATTAACATGAGAGATACCGATCTAGCGACACCTTTTTTGTCTATGCTCGTTCTTCAAGAAAAAGACGAAATGCTCCTCCATACCATGCTACATAACTCAAGTTCAGTGATATGAAGACCTATCTCATTTTACATCACAGACAGGGAAGAATACCACCAAAGATGAATTCGACAATACTGTGAACTGGTTAAGTATCAAATGTCTGAAGTATGAAAAGAATAACCCACACATACTAAAAACTACAGTTATGATTACAGTAGCGATTATGTCATAATTCACGTGAAAGGAAATGGAAAACCATTCATAGTGCCGAATAGTCTCAAAACATTGTGCAAGAATGTGATTCTCATCTCCAACGAAAAAAAGAATGGTCTTCTACGTCTGTGCACATCTGGAGTAATTGCTCAGGAATTGAACGCATGGTTCTAGAGTTTCCCAAGTAATGCCATTCAGAAGAATCATGTTCCAATGTCAGCTGTCGAAGACAACTCTGAAGATGAAGATGGTGAAATAATGGAAGCTACGGTTTATTGAATCCAAAAATAACTGTTGGTACGAGTACCTAATAGTAATGTCATGTACTACCTGTTGTGATACTCTGTTAGGCAATATTAACTTAAAAACGGGTTTAAATTAATCACATAGTTGTAAGATAATGTTAATTTACCACTGTGTTATGACAGCAAAAAAAAAAAATAGTATGTTAGTGCCTCCAAAACGTTTTAGTTTGCAATGGTCGTTGAAATACTTGTAAATTAGTGTACTGCACCTTTGTTTTGAAAATGTTAGAATGTATTTAATGTTACAGAATATAGTTGACCTAGTTATTTCAATGCATTTAATTTCAGAAACATTTTACATTACCTTTTGAATATCTACATCTCCACACTAATGGCAAGTAAACAGTATGTAAGTGCCACACTGCCCTCCATTTTGTAACAATGTTATTAGACTTCTCAATACACTAAGCGTATGTTTATAATCACGTAACGTAATTAGTGCAATATAAAAAACAGACAACAAATTTACATAGTATTTTAACATTCTGAGTTATCACAAGTATACGAAACTTCAAATGATATTTTCTCAATGCCAGAACCAACGTTTTCCGCTAAGCCGACGATATATAATATACAGGATGAGGCACATAAAGTGTTACAGAGTAATAGCACTACATCTAGTGGTCATATCTGCAAATGTTTCAGACAAACGTTCAGTTAGTCACTCATTACCTTCTAATGTGAGTACATCGGATCGCGAAAATCAACGATTTTCAAGAATCATTTGATATGTTGATGGTGTTGGAGGAGTGTCGTAAAAATTACAGAAACGCCCAGGATTTTGTATGCAGCTCGTTATGCTGATAGGCAACAAAAGTCACACATGGCTGACCGTTTCTGTCGCTTCGGTACTGCGAAACAATCACGAGTTGAACGTTGACCGATTGTGAATGAAAACAATGCGGCTGCTATCGTAGCTTTTGCTGCACTAAATCCACATGCGAGCAGCAGGTAAATGGAAAGAGAGAGTGAAATTAGCCAGCGATCTGTGTTAAGAATCTTACATTAACTCAAGTTCCATCCTCATCGAATGTCATTACATCAGGAATTGTACAGCAATTTTTCTTAAATAGCTACAATTTCTGTAATTGGATTCGTAGACAAATACGCACAAAGTGTCTCCTTTTTGGATCATGTGCTCTTTTCCGACGAATCTAACTTCACAAATACAGGAAATGTGAATAGACATAACGTACATTATTGGTAAAATGAGACTCCTCAATGGATGAGAACTGTACCACCTCAACATCCGTTGTCCGTTAATTGTTGGTGAGGCATTGTCGGCGATCACGTCATTGGTCCATATTGCTTGAAGGTCGCTTAACTGGGCAAGTTTACGCAAACTTTCTTCGCAACGTACTGCCTCAATTACTGGAAGACGTGCCTTTGCATGTTCGCATGAACATGTGGATGCAACACGACGGTTCATCACCTAATAAGCTCTGTGCTCGAGACTAGGGATGAATGAGATTTTTGGTGACATGTGGATAGGACGAGGCGGCCCTGTCGCTTAGCCACCTCGTTCGCCAGATCTAACACCACCAGATTACCACTAGATTACTATTTATGAGGTTTTGTCAAAGAACGCGTAATGGCGGTAGCACCTGCCACGCCTAACGACATGAAAGAAAGAATACGCCGAGCGTCTACCGAAATTACATTATAAATGTTGGCTGACGTTCGACGGTCTTTTCATCAGCGAATTAACAAGTTCTTACAAGTCGAGGGTCTTCACTTCGAGCATCTTCTGTAGGTAGACCTCAACCAAGGTAGGTGGATCCTTTGAGTGCGTGACTAAATGACATTGTGTTGTAGGTCACTGAATTCGTCGTCAAATCGGTATTAATGTCATCGAATAAAAAGATACATGGTTCCATTTAACAAAGTGGTGTTGACCTTGACGTAGCTTCAACGCCTCCACCGATAAAATAAATTGTGTGGCCCAGTATGACCATGGTCTTCTCGAACACTGAAACTTTTGTCTGAAACATTTGTAGATATCATCATTTGTTTGAATGCTATTACTCTGTAACACTTCATGTGCCGCATCCTGTATATAACAACACAAGTAAGATAATCGCGGATGGAGATAATGCCTTTTCGAAGTAAGCAATTATAATATGAGTTATTATTTTGCCATTGAATTTGAGGTCGCTAGTCACTCTTTAAACGTGTTTTCGAGGCTGATGTAATGTAACGGTTACTACGCGACGCTCCTTATTGAATGTCCTTGTGCATCTTGTTAGTGTAGTGTAGTGACTCCTGGTGTCGATATGTAATAGACATGCCTCTTCGACCACGCCACACTCTTCTACGTCACGCCGTTTGAGGTAATCTTCGTCGAAATGTGGAGTTCCTCTGTCGTGTTGTACTCGGTGTTAAACCTTTAAAATAAAATTATGAATCCTTGTCTGGATGGCCTTTGTTAGTAAATCATATTATTGCTCAGGTGGCCTGCTTACCAACGCTGTCTGTCATTACTTATGTCTGAACAATGGTTACACTGCCTTCTTTATAACATTTGACATGTTTACTAGCAATACGGCAGAAGTTAAAATAATATTTCCGTGATCTTAAGTATTGATTAGACCTAAATATTAGGCGACCCTTATTGTTTACGTTAGAAATCAGTTCCAATTTATGTGATACTCGTTTTAGTAATTACTGATATATAATTTGGTACAATTTATGCACGAGATTATAATGGCAAATTAGGCCTGTCACTACTAGTCACGTGGTGAAATGTTGAAAGTAGATAAGGACAACTCCAAGAAGTGCCTGGCTAGCGAGGAGCCAGCTAATATTAACGTGCGCCCCCGTAGTCTCACAGGAAATACAATTTCAGCCATATTGGTTTCACGCCTTCGTTACTGTATATTCCTCAAGGCATTAGGTAACTGCAAAAAATTAGTTCATTTGTTAATACTGTGTCGGTTGACACAAGCTGGGCGGGAGCCGAGATGTTTTACAAAGAGCTCAAATGAACAGGAAAGGTGATAGTGCGATGAGGCGGTCGGTGCTGTTGACAGATCTAGGGTAGAGGGAGGAGAAGGTTGGTGGAAAGAAGAGTTTGTAGAGGGGTAGTAGGATTGTGTTGAGGTAGATCAGTGATCGTGGGCGGGTGGAAGGAAGACAGAGGGATAGCTCGGGAGTCGCGTGGGCAGGAGTCTGTTCCAAGAAGCGTAGTCCTCTACGAGGTTGATATTCTATGGTGGATATGAGGACAGCGATAGAGTCTTCGTGCCGCCCCGCCTGTTACAGCTGCAATCGATGGACGCCAGATGTGGCATTCCAGCAACCGGCAGAAGAAACTCAAGCTGACAGTCACGCACTACCGCGAACTGGGAGACCCTTCTCCTTTGTACTCTAGTATTATTTCAAGCCCACGGCGAGATTCCCGTTCTTTGTTGGTGGTGCCAAAATAATGGTAAGATATATGATCGAATGATATGTAAAAGTAACAAACTTCTGGAAGTTTGCTTTATTTTCCGCTTTTTCAATTTCCATAAAAAGACACATTCATACTATAGTTAAAAATAGTAAAATAAAAAGCGTGCATTGTAGAAAGTGATAGCAGTAAATTCATTATCGAATTTTGGAATCTTCAAGTACCTCAACGTATTTAATATTTTCAATGGCAGGCTATCCTGATGTTTTACCTTCACCTGAGATTAATTGTGGCTATCCTAATGTTTTACCTTCGTCTGGGATTAATCTTTCTGTTTGTTGCCGAGTTCTCTTAGTTTTCATTTTAATTTGTTTATCCAAGTTTGATCAAAGAACATAACAATGACGTTTGCATAGGCAGAGATATTAAGTCGGAGAAACTGCTACTAAAATCACACTTTGTGTTTTACCCTAAAGTTTAAGATGGCCGCCTGCCAAAGCCACTGAGCGGTGTGCAGCATCCAGAGGTTGTTACACGTGTCTACGACTAATCCAGGTCCTTTGGTAATATTTCAAGCCTACTTTCTCGGAGTCGATCATGGCCCATGTGGGTGTGTTTGCGAACCTCTTTCGGCATGAAAATCTAGATTCATACTTAAACTTTAAAACTGTGAAGGAGTGTGTAATACATATTTCATATAACTCGTAAATGATATATTTCTTACTGAACGTCTCACAGAGGCGAGTTATCAACGACAAGACATCACACCAATTCAGTTACTTGCACCTGGAGGCTATAGTGAATCATGATGCGCGTTACGATAAGGTAGGGTAAGTGGGCTTTCTTACATCTCGTCTACAGAGAGGTCATTACAGACGGCGACATACAGTTTGGTACAATGACAGGAACTGGGAGAAGAGTAACCCATTGCCATTGTTAAGCAACCATTCCAGCATTCGTCTGGAGTGATTTCGGGAAACCATGGAAACAACATTTAGAATGGCCGGAGCCGGGGTGAAGGAGACACTAGCATCAGAGGCCTGAGTCGGTGGAAACTCCACCAACATTCTCATCAAGAGACCCGGAAATTTCGCTAATTCATTAAAAAATAAGTCATTTTTAATTTTCAGTTTAAAATGTAGTAATTTTTTTAAAAATAATAAGCCCTAAATAAAATTAAATGCGGGTTTTATACAGGTCTTTTTAGCATTTGATACTTCCCTTCAGTGAGAATTATTTCATTTAGGTAAGTCAGTTGGTTTTACTTTGTAGCATACAACCGTTTTTACACAAATTTGGACTTTGACATGCCATTATACTAAACTATGAAAGATGACAAATTTCATTACAGTAAAAATAGTCACAATGTATTCTATATATTCAACAAACCATATTATACACATATGTGAAAATCACTAAAACCATTAAAATGTTGGGTGAACCGCCCAATTAATTAGCGGCAACGAGTGAGCGAAGAGTGTTTAGGGCGCGACATGGCTAGAGTTGAAGTAAGGATAGTCGTGTTAAATTATATGAAGTGGGGTTTAGCCAACTTTAAAGGTATCGCTTTTCTACATCGTGAAGGGGAAGATATTGCTGCATGACCGAAATGTGGATAAACATTTACGCGTAGGTGTTTTCGAGATTTTTTTATAAAAATGATTATTCTCTAACAGTTTCCAGGATATTGAAAGAAACAGCCATGAAGATCCTATAGTTAGACCCCGAATTTGTCGCGAAACGTTTTCTGCGCCATTTTGTTTCAGTGCGTTACGTACACAACGACAGTTCTGCTTCACAGTTATTGGCAGCGTGTCATTGTTCAGACACGTCTTTCGTTTGACTGCATAATTTCAGAATAATTTCATTGTGACATCATACACCAGTGATTTGTCAGTAGAATCCCAAGACAAATGAGAGATAACTTCCAATCACTGGTCATGAAGCAGAGCTGCAGGCGTGAACATGATACATTCAAACCAAGACGTGCAGAAATATTGTTACCACAAAAGCTATGTGGGCTACACTGGTGTGAAGAAGAGTCAGTGATGGCCAATGTGTAGCTTCGACAGGTACTTGAGTTCCATCAAATTTCAATTAACATGACGTGTCCTCGCCGGGGCTGTGGGTTAGGCAGTGGCCGTATCAACTATGTCTTTAGCAATTGAGGGGAGGCTTAAGGTGAATGGAGTGGTGCTGAAATGGAGAGAGATCGGGAGATTCCCGAGAAAACTCGCCGACCAATGGCGTCATTTGGCAATATTTCTACAGCAGCGGCGACGAAAGAACAACATTGAGACAGAGGGACTGATGGAGTGGGAGCACTGACTGCATTTTAGCTGTAGAACTGATGAGAATGTTATAGCGAAGAAAGAAAATTGTTAGTTTTAGCGTACAATATCGGGAAAAAGGCATTTGACGTGTAATATTTTTTTTAAGGCAACCTTGTCCCCGGATGTCAACGATATGCAAAGCTACAGTCGTATATCGGACAGTGAACAACCGTGCCATATTTGTGAACTCGTTCTTGCGTACGAATAGCATTTTAAAACGTTTAATATTCTCTTGTCAGAATGGTGGTTCTTCTTCTTCTGTTGTGTCTCTAAAGGTTATTTCGTGTAAGTGATACAATCTAAAATGGTCCTTTCTACTATAATTTTAAGAGAGAAATTTCCAGAGCAGGATATTTTAAGTACTAGAAGGATACACTGCAGTATTTTATCTTTATTATTACGTCATTGAAAGAAAGGTCACCGCTGAATGTCTGAATTTACAAGAAGTACACCAAGTTCCATGACTCTCTGTCATAACCTAAATAAAATGAACACCAATTCTTAAGAGGGTGTAGATAAATAAGCGCTGAATTCTTCAATTGAGATCTACGCTTTTTAAAAGTCAGTATAGAAAAACTATGAAACAGCAATCGTTGATAATGATATTTGCCAATCTAATGAGCAAATATTTGCCAGAACGATGCATTTGTCAAGTGTGATATCTTGCGCCGCAGTTAAATGTGCAATTTTTCAACGTCGGAGATCGTTCGAAAAATGCCCTCTCAAGTATTTCGAGCAGTCAAAAATATTTTCAAATGGCATCCGCTGTTAAAATGTGAATATATCACAAATACACAAATAAAGTACATAAACATCAAGTCACCGAAACACTAAATGTGTACCGAGTTTAATGCAATCCTGAAAAATAGTTATTAAGATATCTCATGTGATCAAAATATGTTCAAATGGCCACACCACTGTAAAACTATTAACGCAGCATGCGTGAAATACATTCGCGTTAAGTCGCCTCACTACGAAGTATCTGCGTGCTGAAATTTAAGAAAATCTCAAATATTCTATACATTTCAGGAAAGAATTTTAGATTCATCTCGGTGCGGTCCACATTGCTGTAGAGTAAGTACTTTAGGCTGTTTTTTATTTCCTTCATTATCAGGCAACTTTCGAGAAAATAAGCATATAATATCCTCAAATCCTCGAAAACAGAAAGTTATTAATTTTTTTCCACGTGTTTATTCATGTACCAATATTTTCCTCTTTTCACAGTAGAACAATTTTTTTTTTTTTTTTTTTTTTTTAGAAAGTAGCAGCAGGAGGAGTGAAGAGTAAGTAGATAATTCACACCAGCGAGTGACACACTCACGTTAGGAGAATATGTTTGCCTGAATTCACAATAGCACTACAGAAGCGACGCGAAGGGTGCGATGCGACGCCCAATATTTCAGTTCTTTCGAGCACTAGTTCTTATGCCACGCGACAAATACTTACATATATATAAAGAGAGAGAGAGTTACGTACCGAAAACCGGGGTTACTTTGTCTATTTTCGTGGTTACTTTGACCACTGAAAATTGTGGTTTTGGTGTCTTGTGGTGAATAAGTAGATAACTGGAACCTAGTGTTTGAAATAATTTATTTTTAACATATAGTTAACTTTTAAAAATTTCATTGCAAAACGACATAAAGGCCAAATTTTTGGGTGGCGCAGAGTTGCCCCACAAGGTCAAAGTAACCCCGGTTTACGGTCCTGCCACAGAATAAATAATGCTAACAGAAGCGACAAGGTAAATTTTTGCATTGTTACTATCGTACCAGCTCTCGGAGCGTACAGGAATAAAAACAATACCACGTGGATTAGACACATTAGTTTATATAACCACGTGTAGTGCTTGAGATACTGTATAGTTTGTATATTAGCTTAATATTAAAAAATGGTAAACATGACGATTCGAGTTTCAACATAGGATAATATATTTTCGCGCAATTGTGAAACCATCAGTATTCGTTCACAAGATCTACGAGAGTGGAGAAGACAGGTCGTGGGCGTCAAGTTACAAGCACAACATTTGTTCGCCTTTATCGTCAAGCTATTTTTCCAAGGTACAGTTACAAGGAAATATATATTTTAAGAAGCTTTCTTAGCTACAAAGTTACCCCCCCCCCCCGTAAATATTTCCATATTTACTTAGAAAATTTGCTATGTATGACATCGTCAAAGCATTGCCAAGGGGTGCCTGATAAAAATACCGTATGCAAATAGAGGAAATTGGTACGACTGGTGATGAATTGTAAATAATGTCCGAGTATCAATGAGTTAAACACCTGACATTTCATATGCGGAGCAAGAGAAGGGGGTACATGTGTGCACAGCGTATAGCCAGAGGTTCGTCATACGGCGAGCCTGTGACAGGGCTGTTCCGAGAAACACTCGTTTGATATTCAGACGATGGTGGTACGCCTGGAGGCAACCTGCTGACAGAGCAACATGCAGGCTGACCCAGGCCCTCGTAACTGGAATACGAAACATGAATCACTAACGTAAGATTGCCGTATGTTTCTCACTTCCGTCGGTCAACTTATCAACGACAAATAAATGTTACAATAAAATAAAAAAGCAATGTAACTAGACATCTACACTAACACATGTTATCAAAAATGTTGTCACAAGTTTGCAAAATTACATGTGGGCAATTCTGTGAGTTTTTTGGGATCGAGGTCTTATAATTAGAAATTAAATGAGTTTAATTAAGTTACAAATAACTGCAACAACTATGGCTTTCACAGCAGCCTTATTACGCCCACAATTACTACTGCACGACACAATATATACGCCGGCCTGCGTCGCTCGTAGCGCCTGGTCGATGTTCGCCTCACACACACAACCACACCCTTCATCAGGCGGGCACCTTAAGTCTTCATGTTCAAGACTGGATTCAGTTGGACGTACTCCATTGCAAATTGAACGACTGTCAAAGAAAACTAAACAAATAAAAGAAAACCATAATATAAGCAGAGTATGCTTAGTCAGCAAGATACATACACAACAAGAAATTCCAAAATGGAATCGGGTCAAATAGAAACAAGGAACAAACAGATAATAAATGAAAATAATAACAAATAAAATAAAAACCAAGTAACATGCGACACAACGATGAGATGAAACAAAAAACAGCAAATATCAGACACGAACAGAAAAATAACAAAAAGACACAACAAATAGACGAGACAAAACGCAACATTTAACAGACGTATACAGAAAAGACAAACGACACAACGAAGAGACGAAACAAAACACAGTAGTTTTCCAGACAGACAGTGTTACGACGTTTCGGGAACTGCAATCTGTTCCCGTCATCAGGTAGACACACAGGGTTCAGGAACACGAGTGCGACAGTCGCGTTGCGTTTTGTCTCGTCTATTTGTTGTGTCTTTTTGTTATTTTTCTGTTCGTGTCTGATATTTGCTGTGTTTTTTGTTTCATCTCATCGTTGTGTCGCATGTTACTTGGTTATTATTTTATTTGTTATTATTTTCATTTATTATCTGTTTGTTCCTTGTTTCTATTTGACCCGATTCCATTTTGGAATTTCTTGTTGTGTACGAATCTTGCTGACTAAGCATACTCTGCTTATATTATGGTTTTCTTTTATTTGTTTAGTTTTCTTTGACAGTCGTTCAATTTGCAATGGAGTACGTCCAAGAAACTGAATCCAGTCATGCACTCCCATTGCACAGTTCTTTCAAAGATCATACTTAATGTTCAAGTTATTAACTGTGTTTTAACCTCTTACATCCTAATATAAACGAAAATACTAGAAGCCAGGATCACACAACACGAACAAATCACACGAATTCTTACTGAAGATAATCTTTTACAACTACTGTTTGTCTATGTACGTGTGAGAATAATGTGCATATACACCTTGTAATTGCGTACTTTATTACGTGGAAATTAATTTTTAATTCATCTGTTTGAATTCTAACGACGGATGCAGCAGCGTAGTAAGGCCTCGCTCGTCAGTTATGCAGTGGTTTCCAAGTTTTCTTTTAACGCAAATAAATACATGTATCAATTCATTCTTACAGTTTTAACACTTATATATCATAGTTTTTATCTGGATTTTTGTGTTGCAATACACCAATAGATTTTTAAATTTTTGCCCGTGAAATATTACATATTTTGTTGTCAAAATAAACCGAAATGAACCAACATAAATTTTTGCTAGCAAACGGTACATTATTTTTAAAAACGCTCTGACGAAATTGTGTATAGCATGACTGTACACAGTCTCAAATTTTTTTTTTCAGATAATTTGGTTAAAACATTTTCGGGTTATTTGCAATTGTTTGAAATAAATGAAAGATCATGGCCTTAAACAGGAGTTACTACGAAACACTCATGTTACGCTCTCAATGTTGTAAACGTCCTCGCAGTGATCCTGTCGTAACATTTCTACTGTGGTACTTCAAGCTGCGACCCTATAATTGTATTCAACCTGTCACTGTGATACTATCCATTGTATTTGTAGACCTAAATTTAGAACGAATCCGGTATTTATAACCTGAGAAACAACTGTCTGGAAAAGTTGGTATTGAATCAAATTTGAGGGTTTTAAAATAATGCTTGAAATAGGTGTGGTGTTTTAAAGTCATATTCACAAGTAGTGTGAAGTGTGTTTTCTTTTCGTAAGTAAGCATTGTGGACGCACGTTTACTCGTCTCTGAGAAAAAACGTAACCGTAAACATACTACACACAGTTCGAGCGCCCGCAAGGCTGCCACCTTAATTAGTACAACTTGCAATTTTTTCAACTATTGTTTTAATTTGAAGCTTACATATTGAGATAGTTACCAATAACTGCTTAAGTTGAACAGTGAAAAAAAAAATGAGTTTGAAAATTCACAAACTAGTGTTCGCAATAACGAGAATTTATAGTTTCACATCGCAACCTTCGCATCGCGTGATTCGCGCTACTGCGATTCCAGCATAACTCCCAGGTTAAATACCCAGGACCATGCTTACCCAGACTACTCTCGAAGTTCGTTACAATTCATCATATATCTTATACCTACGTCACAACACGTAATTTAGCACAATTTTCATTTTAGTCGTAGGTAATCCTGGATATTTTTATTTCTTTTTAATTTTTTCCCCCTTCCTTCATAAAATATCGTTGAGCAATCTCTTGTGAACTGTGTGTTCATAGACAGATACTGCAGAACAATGCGAACCTTTCGTAATTTTTAAAACGACAATAATGCAACTTTGTTCGGTTAAATAAACATGCAATGTGCATCGGCATGCGAACATTTGACGTAAGAGGGCAATTCTGGACTAACAAAGCAAGACTTCTCAGAATTTCTGCGCATATAAATCATAATTTTCTTTATTGAATGTAACTTTTCATCGTACTAATTAAAACGAAGTATTTGTTAAGGACATCCATTAGTACGGATACATTACTTAAATTCAGTATTTTTCACCTGTAACGTTTATTTATCGTTACATAACTTGTCTGACGAAGAAGGTAATCTTCGGCAATATTCGTTTAATAATTCTATTTTTGCAGTAACGAGAGCCTGATCTTCTCGCTCTACAAGCAAATACTAGAGAGACTAATACCAGACAGCTCTATGCTAATACGTCCGTCCGCCAGTTTTTTTGGCCCGTTCCGTCTGCCAGAAATACTAGCGGCTTAAAAATAACGCGTCATCCGTTCGTCGTTACCCCATTAATTTGCAGTGTTATCAGTGTACAAACAGAAAACTTTCCTTAAACAGATTATTAATTTTTACATATTTTAAATAAATCTATAGCTGCTAATACTTGCAACCACAGTTATTCGCCAAAAAGAAATTTACGTGCACACATATGGTGTAATAAAAGCACTTATTAAAAAAAATTCTGTAAGCGTTAAAATTTTTCTCGAACGTCAAAATTATCTCCGTCGTATTTTAAAAGTCAATTTATAGCATCATCTAACAAAAATTGAAAAATATCTCAGCCTTCTCATTAAAACCAAGCCGTTAAAACGATCGTCGCCATTTTTGGAAATCTGTAATTTCACCTGTTCGCCCGTAAAAAGTTAAAGCTTGGCAAGTTGTCGACGGACGGACGAATAGAATCGTTCCAGACTCCAGATTGGCTGGAAGTCACGTGATCGACGGACGGATGACGGACGGACACGCGCGACGGATCGTTCTTTCCTTTTAACACAAAAGTTCTCTTTTTATGTATTTTGCGTTTCTATTTGTGTCGTTTATGTTCTACTGTAGTAACGAAAAATTAGTTATTCGTTGAAGAAAATAAATTTTATTTGCACGTTGTTATGTTGGCAACGCAAATCTTTGATTTAGAAAATGTAGTGTGGTGTTACTGTTGGCTGAATGTGGAAACACAATCAGTGTTGTCCTATAATTTCTCAAGCTGTGCGGTGTTGGTTTACAGTGTATTTGCTACAAGCGCACGCAATGAAATAATATAACATCAACTACACAGGAATGTTGTAACACCAGAGTATGACTCTCATGTTAAACAACGAGAACCTTATTTTAGCTGAATACGTCCGAAGAAGGCAACAATTCTTCTTCTCGCCTCTTCCTGTTGCCAACGTCAGAACACGCATATTGAAAATTAATGGAGGGTGACGTTTCAGAATTGCCATGTACATAATATTATTTCCATTAACTTATTACATTTAACTTTTGAACATATTGAATAACATTATATGAAATTGACTATTTGTTACTGACATGTCGCTGCTATAGAACCAAGTTGTTCTAACTCCATTTTTTATCAGATTTGTGGCTAGTCTATACTAACTCCATTCATTATACATTAAATTACAGAGGAAATAGGAATATTCAACTCAGAAGGTATAGAACCAGCATGTTATACTTTTTGTGCTATCTCCATTGCAAAGGTTATTTATTCTATTCATTTAGTATTATAGTATTTGAAACTTTGGAAACAGGGTCCCAATATGATATTACATAAACACTATTTATAGCGTGCGTTAATATTTTAACTGCGAAATAATACATATGTTCCGCACACTTGTAATGGCTCTCCTGTAAAATTTCTAAATATGGAGATAGAACAACGTGGTTCTATAGCAGCGATGTGTTATTATACATTCATAGCTCTATTTCGCTGTTATTTCTGTGAAACATTTAATTTTTTGTGTATATGTTGGCCAACAGAGGTTGGAAAATTAATAAATCTTCGGTTAAGGATTCTTTTTACTTGTTCCAGTTACGGCGACTGAAACTACAGGCCCATTACACTGTCACGTTGCGACCTGATAAACGGCTTGTTGGTTGCTGATATTACATATAGAAAGATATTACATATAGAAAGATATTACATATAGAAAGATATTACATATAGAAAGATATTACATATAGAAAGATATTACATATAAATACACAGCTTTGCAACAATCACCACTGAGCAAATATCGTCGTCCAGTGTTAAATATTTTATTTTACTTTATAAAAAACGCTTGCCGGAAGGCAATTTTTATTAATGAGTTTATTCACGTGTTCATTATTAAATGGCAATCTCCAGGCACAAACTCGGCGCAGTAAATAGTAACGATGATGATGCAGTCATACTCATTACTAAAATGAAATTATTATTTAATCTCACGTCTGAAAAAAAGGGGGGAATTGTGACATTTTCATCATCTGTACTGAGTAATCAGCGACGAGAATTTGTACAATTCGATGTAAAAAGAGCTCTCGTATTTAATTTATGTTTATAATTGATGCCAAGCTTTGTTTTAATTCTGAACTACATGTTTAGATGTATGTGTTTAATATATACGTATGTATACATACACACATCACTTCCTCCTGAATCAACACACAATAACGCACACGCACGCACATACACAGGTCATCAAGTAACAAACACATAATACGCACTACGCGAACCCTGGGGCAGGTTGGAGACGAACATGTGATTGGCAGAATGTTGTACGATGACATTTTACGTTCACATGTGGCAACACTGCACGGAGAATATCCACTCTTGCGCTCCATGTCTAGGTATTGTTTTAAGTATGTTAGGTCAAGTAAACGTAGCTTCATGTTTGGACAGCTTGGTATTTTAACCTGCACTCACACTATACAGGTCAGAACAGTAGAAGTAAGATAAGTAAGATACATGAGCAGCGTAAGAGAGACTACCAGCATTGCTATGTTGCTTATTCGTACTCGTAAAATGTTATCGCAGAACATGTCACCACTTACGTTTTCGTCTCCAATTTAGTCCACGATTCGTGGTATGTGCTTGTGTGTAGAAAAAGGAAATAAGATTTTTGCAGCACTTTGTTTCAGTGCCTCACGTGCGCACCTACATCTCTGATTTGTGGTCAGTGATTGGATGCCGTAACACACAGTGTCTTGAGGTTAAACCCGTAAATCACAGACGTGATGTGTCGCAGCTTTCCATGTACTGATTGGCACAGTCAAATGAATAACGACTCTGCACAAAAGGCTCTTGCCAATATCCGAGAAGCAGAACTGTAGGTGTGCACGTACGGTACTGAAACAAAGTGGGACAAAAATATTTTCACCAAATATTCCCGTCACTACTTATCTGTGTATGTGAAAAGCAAGACTTTTTAACAAATCAACGCACAGCCGTTTGACTTCATCTTCAGTATGTACTGTAGACAAACACTAATAAAGGCTTTTACGGAATTCAAAACCGTATAGGTGAACGGGGTTAAATGCATTTTCTGTTAATCACCGTTTTTGTTCGAATTCAACATGTTTTACTCTTGATTTTCACTTAATTTAAAACTTTTTAAATGTTTTCAAATTGATTTCAACTGCCTTATTTAACTTCGTTGCCAACCAAACAAGCGGTAGGCCTACGGCATCTATAATTTATGTAGAGTTATATGCAGTAACAGCAAGTGATATTTTTCAAAGGTTAAATTTTAGTGCTAATTTTATCCCGAACGACCTACGCAAAGCGAGGTGGTATAACGACAAGACGTTAATCTCGCATTCGGGAAGACCCGGGTTAGATTCCTGGCACCAGCTATCTTGATTTCGGTTTTCCATGATTTTTCGAAATCTCTACAGGCGAATTCTGGGATAGTTTCTTAACAAAAGTCATAGCCGATTCATTTCCCAGTGTCTGTGATTGTGTCGAAAGTTATGTCACCGTCTCAAATAAGCATACTTTCGACGAGACGTAGGGGGCCGCGGTAGCCGAGTGTTCAGACCACTCGCCTTCCGCCAAAGTGATCCGGGTTCGATTCCCAGCTGGGTCGGTCCCCTGATTTACGCATATGGGAAATGTGCCGTACGATGCCGTTGGTTGGCGGATTCTCTCGGGGATCTCCCGTTTCCCCCGCCCTTTCATTCCGGCGCTGCTCCATGCTCACATATATCAACCCTCACCAACGCTGAACACCTCGATGTAAGCGCTGACCAAAATCTCTCATTCTAACTCGACGAGACATGTAATTTGCAGCATCGGCCATCCTGATTTCGGTTTTCCACGGTTTCCTGAAATCGCTCCAGGCGAATGCAGGGATGACTCCTAAACAAAGGCCATTAACGACTCCTCTCTCAGCTTCTGTCATTTTACGAAGCTTTCGATGAGATGTATCGCCCAATTACCTACCTACCTTTCATGTAACTTGAATTAATATCTGCACATTATGTTTATTTTCCCATTTTGAGCAATCGCCTGTTATTTTTAATTGTGACATTTGTGCTCTACTACCACTTACAACCACTCATGCACATCGACAAGCTCTGGTCAAGTGAATGTACGCTGCTACTGAGAGCCTGTAAACGAACTCAACAAACTCCACACATGTAAGTGGAATTTGAGAGGGGAACAACCCACAAACAACATCCAAAAATGTTTTGCTTATTCTAGAACAAAATATATGTAGAGAGAGTCTTATCTTCTATCAGAGTAATAAAAGTTAGGCATACGTTTTGAATGTGAAATTATATGCGTCATGCGTCGTATTTATTTATCGAATGTCCCTTGTACGTGATAAGCTGCTGCGAAGAAAATTAATAAAACGTCTTTGTAGTTTCCGACTTATTGGAGCTAAATAATGGCAAAACAATTGTGTGGCAGCTGAAAAATTACAACTGCACAGTATAAACCACGTTCAATTTATTTTTAAAATTGATGTATAAAAATGCTAACCATGCTGTTTTGCAGCCCAGTAAAAAATACACATTTTTGTAGAATAACGGACTGTTTCATTTTAACGAAAAACTGTAACTCATTGCATACTGTTTTTGTACACGTTTATTACATATCAGATTGCAAAATTTTTATGTGGGCAATTCTCTGAGCTCTTTGGGATAGAGGTTTTATAATTAGAAATAAACGAGTTTAATAAGTTCTTGATTTACAAGCTCACCAAGCTTATAAAATTACACAAAACAGCAATCAACTATGACTTTTACAGCACCCTTATCATACACACAATTACTACTGTGCCACAGGATCGTTAATTAACTTTGAGAACTAAAGCACAACAATTTTAACCATTAATTAAAGACTACAAATCACAATAAAAGGTGAGCCATATATCCAATCAACAGTCTTTCAAATAGTTACAATGTACAACCTTAAAAGTCCGATGTGGTGGCGGCTCATCATGTGCACCACTGTCTTCACTCTTGAGGTCTTCGATTCTATTCCCATCGCGTACCTCTTTTTGCCCGTCAACCCGCAGCAGCAGTCCTCTTGTTTCGCCCAATACTGATCCGAAGGTATGTGCCTACAGTCTCACAGTAGACTTTGACGTCACCAAGATGTCTCCACCAGTCTCTCCCCGCAAGCTTAGTACCTTCCTCTAGCAGAGACCAATAGCGAACTCTCTAAGTTTCTAGTGACTGCTCTCGCCAATACAACACCTCCGGTGTTGTTCTCTACAGCTCGCCGCCTTTCTGTAGCACGCCGACATCTTCCTCAATGATGCCACCGATACAACACTCCAAGCGTTGTTCGTCCCTTCTGCATCCCGCTGGTGTTACTCGGTCTCGACACCTGCCATCGTCGGCCCCCAAGGCGATGACTCTCGTCACTTTGGTGCCAACAGAACACCCCAAGTGTTTGTATTCTCCGCGGCCCGTCAATTCTCACGATGTCCGTCGTCGCCCCAGTGGTGCCGATGCCGAACCACACCACACTCGGGTCACACTTCACACTCACAGAGGTCTCCAAAAGACTTCATAAGTTTCCCTCTATTTTGCAGTTTTCGTGGCTTTTATACGGCCCATTTAGTGACGTCAATCGGCGGTGCAACATGATGACCAGAAGTCTTACAATATATATTACCTCAGGCATACCTGACGAGAGTCACGAAGGGAAATGCGTCATCAAGGACACACAATGACGTCTCTAGGCGTATTGCAACACCTGAGAAAACCCACAACCGTTGTTGAAACATCGAACTGTCCACCTAGCACGATGCAACATGCCTCCAGCCAGGTCAACTAGCAACAATATTGACATTTTTGTAATCCACGACTTGTCTAATTCGCGTCACCGAAGAACCATGCTTGTTGATAAGATCGAAACGTCGATTATCTCAATCCCGTTTCAAAATGCTGCTCGTGCATTATCAATTGAAACTGTTGAAGTGAACAAATAAAACAATGCGCCGTATTGCCAAGTTAGTTTGAGGATAGTTAGTGTTCGCGAAGAGGATAGGATAGGTTCATGCTTCTAGTAACTTTGCGAGCCCATGCAACTGTATTCAAGACACAAAACGATTCGCTAATTGCGTTCAAGAACCCTGCTTTCATCTCAGAAAAGATGCGCAGTTAATGCTCCACGCGATATCCATTCAAACTGACTATGAATACCAGCTTTCATCTTCAGAGTCCTTCTGTAGTCACCGCAGTGGACGGTTGGGGCCCATGTCGGGACGTCGGAACGTTACGTGTTTATGTTTGTTCTGGATTGTCCTATAGTAAAACATGCAGACTTAATTTTTGATGTTATGAGAATTATTGTGTTCTCTAGTATCAGTTATTGCTATGGATGGTGATTCATCTCGGGAAATGTTTCTGTGGTTTCTTGTCAGCATCTATTTGACTGGGCCAATTCTAATTTTGGTGCACTACGACTCAACGCCAGTGATTCATGTGTGGGCAGCTAGACCACGCCACATAAACCTCGTCCAATCATACAAGTCACGTGACACTGCCATGTTCTGGAGAATGCGCTGGCAGAAAAGATTCTTGCGATTTCACACTATTTCTAATTATTGCTATTGGACGTGGGCGCAAGCTGATGGTGGTAAGAGGAGTCTTTAGCTAGATGTCTTCTGGAGAAATCAGTGTTTGTGTGTATACGCATGCGTCAGTAAATAACTGTTCTGAGAAAATTGTTTCTTTCTAGGAATAGGAGAAACTATCGTCTGTGGACTCCATTTATTACTTTAGTCGTATCGTATGTCATAAGAGAGAAAAATCGTGACAATTCCTAAAAATTTCGTTTTAGAGTGTTGGCGCTGAGTCCCCTGAAGGCAAAGGAGAAAAAACACATCCTAGCGTCTCTATTTCAATACTTGGCTTTTCACATACATAGTAATACCAGATATAATTTGCGTTCTGTTGGACTTCAACTACGGCGATCGACCATGTACTCAAAGGTCGACTTGCCTCATCGACTCTAGGCGCAAGGCGCTTAACTAGCGAATGTCCTACCCTTTAAGGCCATGATCTCCAGTTTCTACTTTTTAGCTATATTAATTTTTACGCCTAGACGAGAGAAGACATCAGAAATCTGTCTGGCAGATTTGATTAAAATCATCTTCTCCATGTTGGCTGATATTATCGCTGCAGTAAATACTACAATTTCAGCTAATTATGTAACTAACGAAATCCTGGTTGACTTTTTAGTCGATATAAGTTACCGTATAATATAATATATCTCATATACCGTAAAATAATAACAATACCGTATAATTTCCTGCTTTGAAAAAATTAGCTACCACGTCAAAAACCATTTTAAACAAAACTGTCAGGCAAATTTTTTATATCTGCTCTCGTTTAAATTAAAAAAATAATGATTGAGAAAATCAATAGAAACTAAAGAGCACGGCCTTGAATGGCAGTGCTAAGGCGATTTTTTTGAATTTTTGTTCTGGAGCCAAAACATTTATTCAAAATGTTTTATAAAACGTTTCTCTTTTACAAGACATAGGAAATATTCTTGATAAACTGTTTGACGTAAATAATAACGGGATCTTTAAATTAATTCATCATGAAGAATCATCATAGGTTTACTTTCAAGAATGATTACATGTCCAATATAAGATGAATATATAATAATAATAAATGTATGATCTCCAAATATCATCAGAAAAATCTTGTATGCCTCAACATGACAACATTTACCAAAATTATTTTACAACAGCAGTTATTGCAGAAAATTGATTAATAATAGTCATCATCTAACACTCCACCTTGAGAACTTCTGTTAGCTATCGGAAAACAATATTATGTTTGTCTTCCTCGGGGTCAGAATTTGTTCACAAGTATGTATGTGTGCTCCGTAGTTAAGTAGTTATACTTATCCTCATGGCTAGCAACGAGGCTGCAGTCATGAAGTTACTAAGTAAAGGGTTTAGGATGTTCCTTAATAGTTGACTTCAGTTGCTATGTACAATATTAACGTTTCGTGTTAAAATCATTTGTAACCATGAGTAGGGTTTGTTTAAATATTTTGTCATGGTTTAGTGCTTTTGGCGTTTCCATTCTTCGTTAGTTACAGAGGAAAAACACATTTCAAGAAACATGTCTTCAACGAGGATTACTTTTAGGTCGCGTTATACAGCAGTTTCCATATCATATTTTTACTTTTGTATATGTACCAGATATATTTTCTTATTTTAAAGATAATTTGTGAATAAAATTTGCTCGTACATTACAAAATTTGCATATTACCAACTGATGAACTAAACTGCCAAAATTCACAGGGAATAACGACATAGACTACAATGTATCCTATATAAAACATAAATATATAAATTTTGTGTTTTTAAATAAATTGTTTAATTATTTATATTTGCATTTCGAATTTCAGCATTTTTATGTATATATAAAACTGATAAGGAAGGGCAGGGGGAGCTGCCGCAAGAGATGCTGAACAAAATCAACCCAAGTAAAGAAGAGTAGGACAACTATTCAAAGGTCGTTCTCTAATGAACCCGGAAAATGCATATATAATTAGTATTTCATGGTAAATTTTACAATTAAAAAGGTATAATAACAAAGGAACACAAAATTGTAAACAAGATTGCAACGCTTGATGACCAAAGAAAAAAGAATACTAAATACACGGCGAAGAAGTCGGGGCCCGTTAACTCGCTACAAGGAGACGTGGTGATTGCTCGAATACAGCTCGGAGATTGGCTGCAAGGAATTGAAGCGAAGCACTTAAAATTATCGATATTGCGAACACTAATTTGGCTGCTGTGCAACAAATACTAAAAAAATATTACTCGAAAATAGTTCATTGCCACAACGTGCTAACCTCTAGTACGACAGACACAGATGTTTACAGTATTAAAGTTTTTTTCGTTAGTTTTAATATATTTAAATTTTCCTCTGGTGTTCCGAAATGTGGAAATAAATGGCTCAATGACACGTTTGCTTAGAAAGGTAATTATTTGCTAATGATAACCAGAAAAAATTTCTCTCAAAATAAATAAACGCAATTTACTACAGAGTCATCAGTTTCACCAACATCCAGGCGCAAAATCAGATTCCGACTCGAATAAAATCGGTATAATTTCTATTAGGAATTCGAGTAGCATCCGTCATTTTCGTCCAGCAGACGTCACAGAAACCTAGACGCTGATTAGCGGACATCTTTCGTTATTCGTTTCGTGAAGGTCGTGTCGCTCCCATCGCACCATTGTGATTCCGGCATTACTCCGTCCTGCGACACCGAGAGAGGCGGATGTGATGATGTACAGTCCCTCGCGAAACTACATTGAATCGTGACTTTCATTAAGAGTTATTTAGGCCTGACGCATGAGCCATGCTGTAAATAGGTACGAAAAACATTTTGCTAATTTTTAGTTACTAAACGTGTTTCCAACGCGTTTATCTACAAAAAGAAGGCACATTTTAAATTATGTTCCTGTAATTTTAAAAATACTATCCGTTTATAATATAGCTCTTCCAAAGCGGTAAAAATGACTTTTTCACGTTGGTGTATCTGGGGAAATGCCAGTCGTATTTGTAATATACAATGATACAAACCTTCATTGGACTTCAACACATACGTTCCACAAATTAAATAACAGTTTTATCTCTTATAAGTACTTTCAAAGATAACACTGCACGCTATTTTATTGCTCCGCAGCTAGAAGCTATGAGGGGTTTAATGCAGTTGTTAGAAGCCACTTATCGACTTCCACCGTTTTCGTGCCTCAAACAAAAAAAAAGTTGAAATAGCTTTTAAGGAGCGTCCCTACATAGCAGAAACCTGAGCATCAGTTGACAGACGTACACTTGGAGCGACAGCTGGGCGTGTTCTCGCCTCAGAAGATACACTGAGGCTGGAAACAAGGCAGACATTGACCAGAGGGGAGTATCTGTGAGTGTAGAAGAGGAAAAAAGGACAGAAGATACGAAAATATGCTTCGCCTTTAGTCGGTTTTCTCACAAAAAAAAGTGTGTGCTTTAGTACAGATGGCGCTATATAACATTATTTCGCAGAGTTTCCAATTTTCAGCCTATTTTCCCAAGGGAAAAGTAGATTTATGACGTCACCTTTTAGTATGGTGTGTGTGTGTGTCCACCAAAAATCTTTTGAACCAGTGGACCGAATTTCAACAAACTTTGTATACATATAGTATTTTGTGCTCTGAATTGACTTTTATATATTTCGCTTACGCCCTATTAATATTTTCAAAATGACTGCCAATTTTTAATGTTTTTCGATCAAGCTGAAATCTACAGAACTGCAAATTGAAATTCATGAAATTTGGTATACATATACTACATACAAAACTGCCATGGCTTTTGTGAATTTTGCATATTATGTGCTAATACTTTCACAAAATGGCGGCCATGCGTATATGTTTAGCATAGTATTAAATATCTTAGGAAATATTTTTTTGAATTTCACCGAACTTTGTACATCACAAATCTGACTTGATTTTTGTATTAGTTCATCGTGTTCATATTTTTAAAATGGCAGCCATTTTTATATTTTTAGTGTAGTATTGCATAGCTTATAAAATATTTTTTTACGATTTCACCAAACTTGGTAAACATATACTGCATACAAAGCTGACTCAATTGTTATGTATTCTGTTCATCCTGTGTTCATATTTTCAAAATGGTGGTCATTTTTTTTATTTTTAGCATAGTACTACATATCTTATATATATATATATATATATGTATATATAGGCTATTTTTTCAGGATTTCGTCAATCCTGGTACACATATACTGCATAGAAACATGACTTAACTTTTGCATATTTTGTTCATCCTGTGTTCATATTTTCGGAACGGCGGCCATTTTTATGATATTGAGCATAGTATCCCGTATGTTTAGAAATATTTCCTAAATTTCATCAAACTTGGCTACATATTTTATATACGAAGCTGACTTAACTTAGGCTATGTGAATTTCTTTCATTCTGTTTTCATATTTTCAATATTATGGCAACTTTTTATATTTTTAGCATAGTCACGCATACGTTGGGAAATATTGTTCTGAAATTCATCAAACGTATTACACATATACTGCATACAAAATTGACTTGACTTTTGTGTATTTCGTTCACCCCGTTATCATATTAAAATGGCGGCCAATTTCATATGTTTTAGTATGCCTTAAGAAATATTTTTCTGAATTGTGTCAAACTTGGTACACATATACTACATGCAAAGTTTATTCTACTTCAGTGAATTTAGTTCATTCTGCATTTATAGTTTAATAATAGTAGCCAATATTTATAATTGAGGAGTTCTGGTGAAGAAGGGCCCATAGTGCTATGGGCCCTTCTTCCCCAGAATGTTTTAAATTAACTGCCATAATGTATTCTACCAGCTCACCAAATTTTAGTTTGGTATAGCAACACTAGAGTAAAGTATATTATTTTATCTGTGACTATGTGTACTTTGATGTATGGGCCCATTTTCCACAGAACAATATCACAGAATATTATTTATTCTGTGACAATATTGTTTTGTTTACTGTATTGTTGTGAGGTTATGAGAGTCTGTGTT
>PNEQ01049053.1:0-23131 GCA_003012365.1 Medauroidea extradentata
AAAAATTGCGTCGTATTCACCAGTCATGGCATAATATTCTGTAATTGTTTCATTATTTACAGTGAGCTGTATAAAAAGTTATTAGGGGGGGACATACAGACATACATACATCCATACAGACTTACAGACATACAGACAGACAGACAGACGCGCGATCTCATAAGCCTATCTTTCCTAGAGGAAAGTAGGCTAAAAAGGGTGGGGAAGGAGTATTTTTTTCAATTCTCAAACGTTCATCATTAATTACCATTAACGTCATTTAGCACAATAAATTATTTTGTAGAATTTTTTTTTTTTTTTTAGGAAATATTCAATTTTTTCCGCATTTTAGACTATACACTTTTAATATTTCTTTAATTATTATTAGTTACTAAAATTTGAAATTTTGAGAAAAATACTAACGCAATTTCTAAAATAATTTTTTTGTTTAAATATTTTTAATTTTTTGGAAAAATGAAGGTCTGAAAAAATTTTGAAAATACTGATACTTGTTTTAATTTCGAAATCCTCAAGATATTTTACGGTATTTAGACTGAACTTATGCACGATCCAAATAACATTACATTGAAAGCCATGAGATGGGCAATTGCTAGCATATAAATAAATATTGTACGGTGTATTTTGTGAACTTCAAGACTGACTGTACAATATATTATGATTTGCTAGTTTTAGATTTTGCGCTGACTCGCACTGACAATGCGAACAGTAGGGCTCATTAGCTATACCTATGAAATCTTATAGGTTTATAATATTTTTTAACTATAGAAAAATCTATCTAAATGTAGGCTAATGTAACACATATGTAAAATATTATAATTATTAAGTAAAAATGTATTAAGAGTAATTGTTGCGGTAATAGGTCTCTATATTATGACACGTATCGTAGTAAACGTTGCTAATTTGGGTGAATTGATATAACTTCTAATGTGTGTAAAAATAAATGAGATGTTTTATTATTTAATAATGTTTTCTATCTATACCTATTCAAACTTTATTTTCAGGTATACTTGAAACAGCTACTAGTTTTATAGTTTAATTTTTTTATGACTATAATTATTGCTGAAGCAATTTCTCCGTAGTTATATACTTTTTCATGGTACATTAGTGCAACGTGTTATTCAACGTTTTATAATATCATGCAGTACTTCAAAAGGGTCTCACTTCCTCTAAAATAATTGCTTCACAGTTTTAATTTTCTTGTCGTTAAAAAATGTTTCGTGTGACGAATGATCCAAACTTATTTTAGATTTCTGAATCTAAATAAGCATAATCTAAGACTTTGAAATAGACCTATCCATTGTTTGCGATTTTTTACGAATAAGTAGTTTAAGCATTTTATGGTGAGCTATAATCACACAAATTCTAATATGATTAATCACAAATTTTAACACCGAAAGTTGCATTCAAATATACGTTCACGTTTTTTATTGGTTCATGCCTTGTGGGGAAATTAAATTGTATTTTGAGAGGACTTGTACAATCGATTAGACACAATGCTTTTTTTATAGACTGCCTGCAATGACCTCAGCTTTAACGGTTGTCAGCCCTGATCGAACCAGGGGGATGAACGTACCGTTCGGTTGGTGTCAGGTTCCGCCGCGTGGATTCGTGGGTGACATGGCGTCAGAGGAAGGGGTGGGGTTAGGGTGGGTCGAAGTTTGGTCGAGGGAGGTAGGGAATCAGGGTGGTTTCAGAGGTTGTCCTGGCACAGGGATAAGGGGGTGGTGAGGCTGGATAAGGGTTGAGGAGGGTCGCGCGGTGGGGCATGTTGACATGCTGGTGACACATTGTGCGGAAGCGGATGATGGGGAAGGTGGGAGAGGGAGAGAGGGAGCTGGATCCGGAAGGTCAACTGAAGACCTGGCGCTTGTCACCTTGCTCGCTGGGCGGGCACACGGAGAGAGAAGAGTTTTTTTTTCCCCGTAGTAGAACACACGCATGCTCGTTAACGGCAGTTTACACATGCACTTAATCAATCAAGGGTCGACAACTTTAACACCAATCCTGTGCCTAACCGCAGTTGTCGCATTGCTGCTATCAAACAACAGCCGTTCTTAACTCGACGCGTGACGTCTAAGGAAAAACAATGAAATCGTTTCACTTTATATTTAATTATTTTAATACCCTCATAAGGACGTGGGTGTCTGTGTGTATGTCTCCCTTACAAACTGTTTTAACCAGCATATTGAATTCCATCAAACTTTGTACACATTTAGTACTTACAACCTGAATTGACTTTTATGTATTTAGTTTACGCCGTTTGCATATTTTTAAAATGGCGACTATTTCAACATTTTTAGACCAAGCGCGATAGCTAAGGAACTGTACTTTAGTATTTCATAAAGCTTGCCACATACTTGCTATGAACAAAGATAATTTGATGTTTGTGTTTTTCATTCATCCTTGTGTTCATATTTTCAAAATGACGGCCATTTTCATATTTTTAGCATAGTATTTCATATCATAGACAGTATTTTTCAGAACTACAGCAAACTTGGTACACGTATCTCTAAATATTAAAGAGAACACTTACTGAATGACTGATTGATTCACTGACTTACTGATTGACTGATTGATTCACTGACCGACTGACTGAATGACTGACTGGCATATCAAACTGCAGCCCAAACCACTGGACCTAGAATTGTGAACATTTTTGTGTGGGTTCCCCTTAGGTCGTAGGCGAGCACTATAAGGAATTTTCCGAAATTCGACCTCTAAGGGGGTGAAAAGGGGTGTAATGTGTTTTCGATGAAACGTCTGTAAAGCTAGAACCCGAAGGCCTATCGTGATTTTTACTTTAATAGGACACACATTAAAATCCATATTAGCCAATGTAAGGATTTTTCGAAATTCAACATTTAAGGGGGGTGAAAAGACCTTACATGTGTTTTCGATTAAATATCGATATCCTTAGAATCCTACGGGATAGAGAGTTGGTATTCACTTCAAAAAGTTGCTTATGTAAATACCCAAAAAGTAGTTTCGGGACTTTTTTAATTCGATCCCCAAGCAGTAAAATGGGGAGCAATATATTTTTAATGAATCGTCTATATCGCTGGAACACAATCGGCTATCGTCATGATTATTCTTCAATTCGTTAACTATATAAATTACTAACATAGGACTCAAAGACATTTCGAAAGTTGATAACTAAGAGGTGAAAATACGTGAAATGTGTGTATTCGATTATTCCTCTAAGCCCTATATCTATGGAACCAATCGAGATTTCGGAGAGTCCTTTGCTTTAGAATGGTGCTTATGTAAATATCTAAATACAGTTTAAATACGCTAAATTTTTTTTTAATTCGGCCTCGAAGAGGTAAAGAAAGGGTGAAATGTGTTTTCGATTCACAGTTGTTATATATCGACCACATTGATTTTTTATATAGCGACGTGATTTTTGTTAAAGAACGATTCTCACTAAAATACCTGAAAAATAATTTCACGAATTTTCGCCACTTAAGGAGATAAAAAGGAGTGAAAAGTGGTGAAATGTGTTTTTAAATAATCACCGATATACGTTGAGCCTATCGGGCTATCGTAGCTTTTTTCACGTCCGAGAGACACCAGTAGGGTATTCTGAAACGTGATTAAAGTATTTTTTTTTTTTTTTTTTTTTTTTCGAAATTCACTCTCTTAGGAGATGAAAAGACCGTGATTGTATTTTAGATAAATCTTCGTTATCAGTCGAAACCGTCGAGATATACAGTTAATTTTTACTTCAGGGTGATGATTACAGAAATCATCATAAAACGGTTTTAAGATTTTTTTTTAATAGAAGTCTCGCTACTGTACAGGAGTGAGTGACATGTGTTTTTTAATGAATGTTCGATTTTAATTCGGCTGGACGAGCTAACGTCATTATTTGCACTTCAATTGGATACTTATACAAATGTCTACGATGTGAAATTAAAATATTTTGAAATTCGACACACAAAGGGTGAAAAATCACATTTGTTTTCATCAACACATGATATCTAGCTAACCAGTAGAGATATTGAGGTGTTGATCGCGTCAGAGTGATGCTTACGTAAGTATTTAAATATTATATGTAGCTTTCTTTTAAGATAACTTGGTTATTAATAATAAAACTTAGTTTGTAAATTTCAAGGCAGACGATACGAAAAGAAGTACGACCAGAGAGAAATAAATTATACAAAATTTTCACTCTACAGTAACCTATCGAGACGTGGTGCCGTACAACCTCTATAAGCCCAGGACATGAATATTTTAATTTTAAAATTAAATTTGTTTTCATGAATTATTTTGACGTTGTTTGTAGTTCGGGACTCGAATTCCGTTAAAAGATGCGTGCGAACGTTCAATTCTGACACACAAGAACTGCAAGGCAGGTCGAATTAGTGCAATTTGCTTATAGTCATTTAAAAGGGGTAAAATGTAACGTACAGTTCACTTTTCACTTAAATTCCTAGACAGCATCAACTCACATAGATCATCTCACTAATATCATGGTTGGGGCACTAAATACGTTTACGCAAACCTTTTCCCACAAAACTTTCTAATTACAATAAACTTCAAGTGAATATTTTGAAAATATGTAACTGAGGGTACAGTCACCAATGATTGTTCACAGGGTAAATCAGACGTATTTTATTCGATTAACCTCTTACATTTACCCCACAGCGTCAATTTTGCTGTGACTATATACAAGACCCAGGCGAGTTCGCTGTTAGTGGCAGCGACAAAATTAATTAAGACTGCTTTTAGCGTGGACAGCTAAAGCTACTTATCCTGCTGCAGAATTAGTTCAACTAGCAGTTTTGTAATTCAAACACTTGATGGCTGAAGTACCTATCTGGTGTACAAAGAGGTTTTTATATTTAAGCAAACATAATCTGCCATGAGTAACACACTCGAGCAAAGCAGCGGGCGCGCTGCTAGTTCTACATACAAATCTGTCTTTACTTTTGTGCAATTCGTTTATTCTGTATGCATATTTTTGAAATGACGGAAATCTTTATATCAAAGTGGCACATATATCTTAAGAAATATTTTTCAAAATGTCACCAAACTTGGTACACATATACAGCATACGAAGCTGACTTCAATATTGCGTGCTTACTTCATCCCGTGCTCTTATTTTCAAAATGGCGACTTTTTTTCGTATTTGTAGCATAGTGTCACATATCTTAAAAAACAATTTTTCAGAACTTGAACAAACTTGATCCACTTATACTACACACAATGCTGACTTAAATATTGTGTATTTCGTTCACTGTGTGTTTATATGTTCGAAATCCATTTTTACAAATTTTTAGTATAGTATCATATATCGTAGGAAATATTTTCCAAAATTTCATCAAACATGGTACACAAATGCTGCATACAAACCTGACTTGACTTCGTTTTTATAATAGAACGAAATTTTTAAATATTATCTCCCCAATTTATTAAACTAGTTACTCGCATATTACTAAGCACGTTTAATTACCTTTATTATGTACCGCTTTTAATGTACCTATATCAATATTATAATTTAATATTCCTAGTTTACGTAAACAGTTTTTGCTTTCAAGGTTAACTTCCACCCACTTTGAGGAAAGTAGGCTCATCAGTTACGCTGGGAATTTCTAGTTTTACTAAGCTATTCTGCATGCGCCTTACAGTGACAACTTCAGAAAAGAAAACATACTTCGGACTAGGACAGAATGCCATTATAAAGTCACCGTACCCTCCAACATACCTGTTCACTGCCTTGTTTTAGGCTGCCGTACTTCAGAGAGTACTGACCGGATGTTTGCGAAGCTCAGATAAACACATGCGCTGGAATTTGTTACATATTTTCAACAAAAATAGTTATTTTGTCGGCGTCACTAGCTCACTGCTTGGCTCGTTGTAGCGGTCAGGAATTTTATTCGCACTTCTAGGTCACGCTTATAACTCCATCGCTTTTGAGCCTCTAAGACGCATGGAATGCGGCTACTTTAACAATTTAACATTTGTAAATAGTTGCCTCTTTCGTGTGTTATTATTCATCCTACGTTAAGCTTTTTTGTAAAAATTACACATACGTGTTTTGTTAATATATATATATAAGTAATTTATAATACAGTTAAACTGTGCAGGGAATTGTATTCTCGTTCTCGTGAATAGCGAATCCGGTGACTAACACCGCGCCAACATTTCCAAAATAAATTGAAATTCGTATTTAACGAGCCTGTGTAATTTCACGCAAAATATTACACGTTTATATTTATACATGAAAGATACTCTAGCTAGGAATTAAAATTGCCTAGAACAGTCCTGGTCGCAAGGCAATTATTGGAACACGATAGTCAGTATTTGTACGTAGGCTACTTCAGGCAGACTCATTTACTTCTGCTTAGGTTCGGACACCGAGCGAGGAGATGGAACGGTAACTCGTACTCACATTCGGGTGGACTCGGGTTCCATACCCCTCCCCGGCCATCCTGATTTCGGTTTTCCATGGTTTCCCGAATTTGCTCCAGGTGAATGCTGGGATACTTCCTTACCAAAGCAGTGTTCCAGTGCCAGAATTTTCAAAGCCGGAGCTCTAAGTATTTCAGACCCATTGGTTCAACCATCCGCTCCAATTAAAGCGGGGGGTACGGGGGTCCTCCCCCGGGGACCTTCGAGTTTGAAGGTGCAAAATAAAGCTATTTTGCCAGTTTTACTGGGAGAAATAATAACAAAACTGCTAACAGTGGCGGAGCTTCCGCTGCTGCCTCAAGAGCAGTGGCGGAGCGTCGCACCGCCTCGCTCGGCCCCCAATACAACACTGGTGGTAGCCATGGCCGACTCCTCTCTCAGCTCCTGTCATTGAACCAAGTTGTAAGTGTTCGTCTCTAACGAACTCGATGACGACGAGACGTAAAGTCTACTTATCTGACCTTACTTTCGTCTCAGATATCGCGTTGTTCTAAAGAAACATTCCGCGGTCATCAGAGATTCAGAATGTGGAAGTTTTTGAACACTTTAAACACGTTTCTTTCTGCAACAGAGCTACACATTCTGAATTTAGATGTAGCGATGATTCTTTTCTGTGATTTTTAGCATGATATTTTCAGTACATATATCAATCAGAAATATTTCTGTCGCAAGAAAAAAACGAGAGCATACATAACACACGGTCAACGGTTAATTCAATTTGTAAAACATTAGCTTAAACCTGCATTGGTAAATTGTGAATGTATTTGGGTCAAAATTAAAAATTAACATTACAATTTTGAAATATGTGTTGAATTTATTACCCTCACCTATAAACAAATTGTCAAATATCTAACTCTATTACATTACGTCAATTATATTATCTGAGGTTTTCCTCGTTTGTAATTAAGGTATTTCTACTGAATTGAGTTAAGCACGCATTATAACATATCATATTTGTATTATGTAAACCTTTAAAGAAATTAAATATGTATTTATAAAAAAAATATTGATCAACTTGAAATTTTACAACAGGTATATCATTTCAAAGAACAAAATAATTATTAAATTTTGATATATTAGTTATATATAGTAGTTTAAATTGTTGCATAAAAAACGACATTTGTAAATGACGTACCTATCCGTTGAATTTTTTACACTCTTATTACAAAAAATTACATTTTTACTGCGCATTGGACCACTAACAATACAAAGGCAATTGTAAAATACATTTTAAATACATGATATCGTTTTAATGTCTTTAAATACTGGTTTTATGTTTATGGTTAGCGCAGTTTTAATTTTAAACTAGATTTACCTTGATGTGTAGCGTAGTTCTGTGTGAAGTTTGTTACTCATAAATGAGCGCGAGTTGCACAGTAACTTTGTGAAGTAAGTGTTATATAGCCTCGAAAGCTATTTACTTTTGCAGGCACTTCTTGGCGCGATGAACACTCAAAATTACAATTAACTGATTCAAGCACGCATTGTACAGAAGGCGGAGAACTAAGCGAAAGTTCATTTCCTCTCGAAATTACTTTTTCAACTGAAAACTTTGAACGTGTAATCGCGCAGGCGATTAAACCTGGACGCATTAGTAAATACGACTTTGTTAATTTTTCCCGTCCTCATTTTGACTACTCCTGCCCTTGTGTTTAGATTTTGAAGACTGGGAATGATTACATAACTTTTCAAATTTCTTTCTCTCGCTTTGTGCGATGTCACATGCAGGCAGAGTAGTCACGTCATTCTGCAGTTAAGGAAGAGCCGGGTCCCGGAACTGTAAAAAATATCGCAGATTATTTAAGTAACATAAATGTCGAAAGTAGTGAGTCTAACATAAAACATGGTATGTGACAGTAATCCATGCTCAGCTCACTCTTATTTTAGAAAAATAATAAAATTACCTTGATATTAAAAAAAAATACTCACCTTTGTTATTACTCTAAACACCTTCAAAATGTATATACTCCTGCAGACATAGAAACTAAACAAAAAATATAAAAAGTAATAATTTTCTTCATTTGTTAATAAGTGACTTAAATAGCAGTTTTTAACCATATTGAATTATTAAATATGTAACACATTTTCAAGCACGTTTATGAAAAAAAGTTCGGAACAAAATATTATAAATAAATAGATATAAGAACAAATGTCATAAACTCATCTGATGTGGTACTGTACCCCTAAAATAGTTTTCTTGTTTGCCGGATTATTTGAAACAAAGTGGTCGATCAGAAAATTTTATTGGTATGCTATTATATTATGAAATTACAGAAGGAATGTTAAGCAGAAAATATTGAATACAGCATTCCTAGAGAATTTATTTTAATAATTGGTGTAACGTGACTGACTGATTTTCGGTAATTTAATTTAGTTACGCCAATGCAGCACTGTGTTTTGCAGAGAACCATGCGGAAGTAGTAAAACAAAACAAAGGATAATCTGTAATCACCACATATATTATGAACTAGTCATGACAATTTGTTTCTTTAATGACGAATACAACATAATATTTACATAGGCCTAATTACAATTTATAACCAGTATTGTGCAGTTAATATGGCATTCTATAATCAACTATAAACAGCCTTAACATACAATGTACGTTAGTTTCCCTAAATATCATTGTCAATGTATTCTTATAAAACTGGAAAAAGTTTAATCATATGGTTTTAAGGTGTTACTCTCCAAAAGTATCTATCAGCTTTTGCCTACATACATGCTTCTACAGTAGCACATAACCTTATAAGAACTGTCCCGGATATGTTGTCTCGTACTGGTTGACTTCACTTTTGTGATAATGCTTTTAGCCTGTTTCAAAAGGAAATACGAGATTATAATAGTAGATTTTTGTTTGTATTAAACACGGCGTGAAGCAACTATTACTTGTTAATACGTAATAAGTTTGAACTACATTTGCATTTCATCGATACTGTAGCGTTAACTAGAAGTCGCTTTTTTTAATCTCATGTATGTTTTGTAATTAAAATAAAAGGGTCAGAAGTTTTTTTTGTTATTTGTCATTGTGTCACTTCAGAATATTTTTTTTTAATTTGTGACTATTTGCATTGTACAGGCATTATTTTCACCAGTGTGTGTGTGGTAATAATAATTCGCTTAAAGAATGATTTGCTACTGATAAGAAAAATCTAAATGTATCGTTTATAGGAAGAATAGTTTCTTATTTATATTTCGGAATTAGCAAAATACCACGTTCTGTCATATATTTTATTAAAATACTTTAAAAATTCCAACGTTGATGGCACTGTGACCATACAATTTAAATTTTCATACCAAAGGATAGTATTTCATAGCGAATTGAATTGGTCGGCACACATCTGTATGAAAGTAACTTGTAAACGTTCAATAACAATATTTGTCGTATTAAATACACCGCAATTTTACGAATGGGATCGGTAATAATAACTATGCTGCAACATATTTAAGTTGCTGATATAAATATTACGCCGCAAGGTTAAGTTATGTAAAATAAAGAACCGTTTCTCTCGTTCAATAGACATGGGTGTTTCTTCTAGAACTTAGTTCGAAGTAATTAACGTTTTGTATTATTTTATAAGAGGTTTTTATCACCAATAATTTTTCCTCCATTGGCCATGGAAATCCTAACCGATTTATTTTTACGTTAAATAATTTTAAAATAAATTATAGACCTTCCTAAAGACAAACATTTAGGTTTTGAATATTCACTTTCAAGTATTGTGAGTTCCTTGTATGAAGTTAATTCTGACGCTGATATATATTTAAGGGCGTTCACACAGAAATAATTTATAATTATTTGCATGACATGGTGTTTGTTTTATATACGTTACTTGTGACTAAATTTTTCAATTGTAAAAATTTTTTAGCTCTCATAGTTTTTGCAAGGCGGCATGTTTAAGTCAGAATTCGCAAGTTACGGGAACATTGGAACAACCAAAACAAGTGACTTACTCGAATGAAATTATTTATAATGAAATTAGCTATGATGGACCATATGTAAAACATTTAAAACATACAATGAAATTCCTTTGTAATTAAAAAAAAAAATTTTTAAATTATTTCAATTTATTTCTTTTAATGCAATTTAAAAAAAATTATTAAGTTACTTTGTTGTGTGTTTTTAAATATTTTAGCATATGGCCCATAACATATAATTTAAGTACAATTTATTTAATTCGAGTAAGCCACTTAGTTTTTGTAATACCTATGTTCCCATATCTTGAAAACTATGACATTGACATTACACTATGGTAAAAATATAATGTTTACAAGAGGAAAATGTAGATACAAGTAACGCATACAAAACGAATACTGCCATGCACATGAAATTATGAATTTTGGTTTTGTGGACTCCGTTAAATCTGTTCGATCAGGCTGTGCGACATTTTTGAAAATATCTTTGTTTCCAATTTTGGTAGTAAATATTATGTTACTCATAGCATTCCCAATGCAATACCAACATTACTTAAAATATGAAACCTTGAAAGAAATCCAGTTGTCTGCACATGCCTACAAACATTCAAATGTTTGATTCACTACAGTGCAATATAAACACAGCAGAAAATATGTTGGTTTTGCACTGAAACATAATAACTTCTGTTTATCGGACGGTTTTGAAAACAGTAACAATGTTAGTATTGCACAAATAATGACTGCTGTAACATGACAAAAAAATCGACTTGTATTTTTTATCTGATTGAAGTTCTTTTCTTTGTGATATTTAATTTAGCAAATTATTTAGGCAGAAAAAACAATCCTGCTGATTTTTTTTAGTAATATTGGTATTGTTAATGTGAGAAAACCTTGTTTTTGTGAGAAAAGAGGTAATAATGTAATTAAGAATTTACAATAACGTACATATGTATTTACAAGGCATGATTGATGGATTGTCCAAAGCACGCCTGCTCGCGAGGCACTACAAGACATAAGGGTGGTTTGTTATGCCAAACTCGCCTCTGCCAACCCCTCGGCCGTTTCAGAACCCTTCCCTCGTTCTCCCGTGGCAGTCGCAACAAAGTACCGCGTCTCCGTAATTGAGTAATTTATCCACGCGTGCCAGGGTCGTTAGGACTGGGCGAGGGTAGTGCGCGGGTGCGCTAACACACACACATACATACACACACGCGCGCGCGCGCGCTCTTGGTAAGTAATTACCACAGCAGCGGTGTTCGTTATTTACAGCTGGCAACAGCCAGCAAATTACTCCGCACGTGTTCGCGGCCTTTGCCTTTCTGTCGAGTGGCCGCCGTCTGTCGTTTGATTTTCTCGCGTCTGTTGACTGACTGGTCAGCAAGGCAAGGGAAAGTAATATACATATTTGCAATAAAATTTACACACAATTTCCAGAACACTATATGGGTCTAAACGTTCAATATATCTGAGTATAACATGAATATTAAGGTTCATAACTAGTAAAATGTTGACTGTTTGCTATGACTTAAGAGGGACCTAAGGGACAAAAAATCAGAATGTATTATTTGTATGCAACAGTGTTAGTTTTGTCGATGTAATTTCGGAGTACATTATCCTCTTGCAAAAAAATACTTATCCAGTTTTTGCATCGTGGCGTTGCAAAGTAAAAATTTACATGTTTTTCGTTCATACGCCTCTTTTAAAACAATCGACATAATGAAACGAAATAATTTACAGTATTACTAGATGTCACTGGCTAGGGCATTACGTAAATAAAAACCCATTCAAACATGTTTTATATTTTTTAAAAATTATAAATTTAAAATTATTTTGGTAATTTTTATATACAAAATAAGTTTGTATTGGGTATTTATAAACGTAAAGTGATAGCCAGTGACATGCATTTTACTGTGAATTATTTTGATTTAATATGTTGATTGGCATTTGAAGGGCGGATGAACAAAAACATGCAAATGTTGACTTTGAAACGCAATTGTGAGAAAAATGGTTGAGCTATTTTTTGTATAAGCATAATGTACTTGAAAGTAACGTCTACAAAATAATCATTGTTTCATACGTATAAGTCATGTTTTTTTTTCATCTGGGACACTCTTAAATAATGATTTAATTTCTGACGCTTTTCTTTCGAAACTCGAGGGACGCTTTTCGACTAGGCTAACACAAGTTCTAGCGTGCTTCCGTTGGACATGTGTGATTTGTCTCTGAAGATTTACATAGTGGAACACAATCATCGAATAAACATACAAAACGGCGCAGGGCGCTACACTGATGTGCAGAACACGACTGCCATTGATGAAATATGTAACTTTCGAAGGGTTCTTTTCCGCATTAGTATGCTTTCCAGATTACCGACAAAAATATAATACTCATCCATAGTATGTTGCATTCTAACCGAGAGAAACTGCACCAGAATTATTGTCTGGTTATTATCTGGAAGGCTGTGAGGTTTAGTACTTAAGAGCGCATAGTACATAATTCAACTAAAATCATTATTCTATAACTATAGGTTTCTTGAAGCCAATTTGGGAAAACTTTTCGTCTTTGTTCTAACACCACTTAATATCCATCGAAAATTGTTTAACTTTATATTGATTTCTATTATGGCACTACAACAACACTTAAAGTACTAAAATAATATATCCTGTGTCAGCTCCGGAATCAGATTATATTATATGTTATATATTAATATATATATATATATATATATATATAGCGTCTTTATTCTGAACATTGGTGAGGCTGTAGGGAAATAGAGAGGAAACTGCAAAACCACACCAATTTTCCAGAATTATTCAGTAAACTAGGAATCTGTGGACCCATAGAAAAGAAGAAAATGTGAAAAACCGAATAAGGAATTGATGATATATTACCAGAATTTAACCGACGCAATGAAAAAAAAATATTTTAAGAACCTAGATTCGTGGAATTTTCAATAAGATTCTTGACAAAGAAAGTATATATTTATAGAGTTCAGAACGTCTCATACTTTAGCAATCCTAAAACCTGAAAAATCACCAAACTATGCCTCAAAATAGAAAGTACGGAACATGAAAGTTAATTGACATGTTCAATGTATTATTTAACATCGTACAACATGCATACATTATTTAAATACATTTATAATTTATAAACTGCTAATAATTTATTTCGTGCACCTCATAATCTAAAAACATTTCCAAACAGATAGCCTATAATGATAACTCCAGTACTTATAACGCAGATTACCTCACTGTACAAAAAGATTGTTTTTTTTTCCTTTAAGATACTTGTGTTATTTTAATGGACTCGCCCTTTCACTGAGTAAAATTTTTCATTCGATCCCAAAGCAGTGCGTACGAAAGTCTTTTCTTTAGCCACACAAATATACCAAAAAAAAATCCGTGAAGGAATTGGCTTTAGAGAATTGTTTGCAGTTAAGTCCAAGCAAATGGTTAAACCGTATTTTAAATAATAAATTGGCACTGTTTGAGAAAGCGTTGTCAAAATAGTTACCACGTTTTTTATTTGACTGCCACTTGTAGAAAAAAATTCCGCCTCGTAATTGTCTCTTTTGTAACCATTTATATTCCATATTTTTATACGTCCGAATTAATATACTTCATGTTAAAGGCGTTAATAATTCTGTGTTTAACAATTTGTTTTACACGAGGAAAATATATGACTATATTACTATCAAAGAAGGAATGGAAACGCGCTTCCAACTATAAAATAATGTGACAGTTTCCAGTTTGCATGCTCAGACCTGTAGTTACACGTAACTGGCAACGAGTTGCGGACTGATAAAACAGCTCTCTAATTGGATCCCGAGAGCTGACAGCGAAAATAAACCACTAAGGTATTACGTGTAACATGGTTATGTAAAGTTAGAAGGGGCATAACTGTAGAGGAGCGTAATTAAACTAGGTAACTGGAACCATTGTGTTATCCGCTCTCTGCTTGACGTAGGAGAAACTATCACTAGGTTTGTTACACGTGTGTTTATAACGAGGTATCCTTGAATCGCAAAATTATGTACTTGTTATGTGACTACGCGCTTATTAATACACACACACACACACACACTATTTTTTTTTTCGGTATATCACATATAGTTACAATTAGAACAGCTCATTTCTTGTTACAAAAATCCGAAACAATTTTGACAAAAGTAACAAGATAACGTTAGTGGCTGTCAAGAGATACATAAATGTTAAGTAGAGAATTTCAGAAATATTTTGAGACATAACAATGAAAATAAAAACAAATTCCGGGTTAATATATTGAGGGAATCAAACGAAATTAGACGTAAGGAACCATTTCTATCTAAGAAGGAAATTAATTGAAAATAGGTTTGTAGGTTGACTAACCATGCATGTGTGACCGTTACACGTAAACCGGTGTTGGTCCTGAAACCGCTTACTTCATTTACAGAATAATATTGCATTTTTTTCTACGAACTGTTTAAATGCAATGTATGTATGTATGTGTGCGTAAATAATGTTATAAATTATAATTCCTAAAACATATTATTTCCGAACAGCAGACATATCTTATTTGTACAATATGGGTTTAATCACTATTAAAACTTTGTGAAATCAGTATTTGCACGTATATCCATATTTTGGTAATTAACTTTTCTGGGGATACAGGTTTTTTTTCTCTAGGAAATGTAAAATAAATATTATCTACATAATATCAGTTTTATTTTCGCCTTAATGATTGCCCTTACAGGGAGGAAGAAATGATTATCACTAAAAATAATATTCTTAGGGATTAAACGCACTGTATCTAATGGGTAAAGAATTTCGACAGATCCAATAATATGATTATGATTTAAATATGATTTTTGCTTGCGCAATTCGACCTGGTGCGCGAGCCGTGCTGTAACGTTGTACAAAAATATTTTTGTTCACGTAAAACTGTTAAACCTGTTTCCAATGCGTTTATCTACGAAAAAAAGACATACTTATGTGTCCTAATATTAAAAAATACCGTATGCCTATTTTAAACATGAATGCCAGCTCCTCAACAGTGGTAAAATGGCTTTTGTCAATACTGTAGCTGAAAAAATACCAGCAGAAATTGCAAAACTAAACGATTAAGACATGCGTTGGACTAAACCACACATTTTCCACAAATAAAATAATTGGGTCACACTGCTTAAAGCCCCGTACTGAAAAATACATTCTTTGAAGGCAGTGCACGTTAGTCGCTTAGAGGCGAAGCGGTGTTCAATGCACGTATTGGAGTCTACTTATCGCCTTCCCTTGTTCCCGTACCTTAAGAGGGCGTGGCACATAATACAACGTTAAAAGCATGTAATCTATAACTGTAGGTTTGTTGAAGCCAGTTTGTGAAAATTAAACAATTGCAATCGTAGACAATAGATTTGGCCAACATTTTAAACAAGATAGTTTCCAGTTTTACGAACTTCTGAGGCACAATCTCTGACGCCGGAACCTCGTGCATCTAACTGCGGCGCAAAATCTCACGCGTAACGAATTAGTAATTCTGGATAAATATTTACTCATAAAGTTAGCAAATACCGTTATCTAGGATTGTCATTGATTTTTTATACATATTGGCTTCGAAAAAAGCATAGAAATCAATTTATGTTTTCAGCGTTTATTTATCTACCACGCACACTTAATTAAAATAAACTACGATTCAAATAATTGAACGACATTATGCAGAAAGAGACCATCCCACATTTCATAAAGTAGAACACAAACAATTGTTACTTATTTGTATTTTGTTATTTTGTAATTAATACATCTAATTTTCTAATAACCATTATCTGGTTGCTTAGCTACTGAAGTTTTAATGTATAATATTTCAGGAGCTTGGTTTTTGTCTGTCCTTTACATTTGTGGCTTGAATGCCTTCTGCATAACACCATTCACCTACAACGTGCGGGATCAGGAATAAGGTCGACTCTTGCGTGCCCATGACGTACCTCATCCCTCTTAGCAAAAGTGACTCTACTGGCATTTGTCTCACCCGGGAAAACTCCTCGCAATGCTCATGCATCATTGCACATTCAGGAGGATGTCAAACAGCCTACTAAGAGAGATAGCTTGAAGACCGTAAGGAATGAGAGATCGCGGTAAGTTAACGATACATGAGGTTTTTAAATGTTTGTTGCCTATAAGAGTTTACAAGAAGAATGCATTGGTTTGTAGACATAATCCGTTGCTCATATTTTGTTGACCAAACTTGTTTTACACGACCAAGTACAAAAACAGAAATGAATCCCAGGGGAATTCAGTCAATTTGTTATATTTTATAGCAAGAATTCTGAAGAAAGAATTCAGTCAAATTTTAACAACACCCACAGAAAAATACGGATATAAAGAAAACCAGCGTTTTTTTTCATACTGCGAATATGGCTTTCATTATGTCCGTCGTTTGCGTCTGGATGTTGTCGAAATTTGACTGAATTATTTTATTTTTTTTTTTTTAGAATTCTTGCTGTTTAATATAAAAAAGTGACGGAATTCCTCTCGGATTGCTTTTTTTTTTTTTTTTTCGATTTTGTATTTTCTCATTTAACACAAGTTTAGTCAACAAGAAATGAGCAATATTAGAGGCAGATTTTTTCGTGTATTACTTGTAGGTCACGTTGAACGTCAAAATAGCGTCTACTTCACAGACATGTCTGTGATTTGACTACAGTTGTTATGACACACCGGTGACGACTGCCAGTCAGTGATAAACAAGGAAACAAGTTGTGGGATAACAAGTACTACCAACACGTACAGTTAGAAGCCAATGGATATTCGACTGTGGCCGGCGCGTATATATGTCTATGAAGTATAAGTTACTGCCAGACGAATACGTGAAATATTTGTGCCTCTAGGGCGTCTGTTCGCAAACCAATATATTCTCAACGAGACATCATCGACATTAGGTGGAATGCTGTTCGCACCCGTATAAGTAAGTGCCGCAACAAAAATGTGTAATCTAGTCGCTTTGTGGAAGTCAGTCATATCCTAGATTTAATGTAGGATCAGGATAAAGAAATGTTTTCAGCTCGGAGGAAAATTCACGATATTTTCGAGTAAAATAAAAACATGTAAAGGTTATATTCGGATATTTTAGGGGAGAAAGGAGACCATGTACGACTAGGGGCCGCAACATCACGCTATAGATCCGTCATCCATAGCTGAGTTCTGCTCGTGACTTTTAACCTGGATGCCCTTGCCGCAAACGTCATAAATTAAAATACTGTAAATAATTCAGATCTTCTCGGACAACGTTTTTAAAGAAATTACTTTACAAATCCCCGTCACATCGTAACATAAAATATTGCCAAAGTTAAATATTTTAAACACTTTATATATTCAATGTTTGCTTTGCTATATGTTTGTTTATATATGGCGAAAGACACCACGGACCCCACGGGGGTAGCATAAGGTCTGAATTACGGCGAAGGGAGTGAAGCCACGAGGGGAGGGGGGAGCGGTAGCCACCAAATTAACCAGCCGCCATACTGCGTTAACCTCAAAAGTACACATCAGACAGGTACTTTTTATGGTAAATTAATGTATTATGCTCTTTAATTGATGTTTTAGGTTGAAAACTCTATATTTTAGCCCTGTTTACACTCCTCCTAACTAATATTTCCACAATTTTTAAATAGTCGGCCATATTGATACCAGTCACGTCAAGCGTTTGTTTGGTTAAAATTCCCGGCGACATGCTCCATCCGGACCCTTCTAACATTTTTGACGGGCCCAGTACGAACTGTATTTGTTTTAATTTTCTTCGCCATGTGTAATAAAGATTTTATATATTTTAATTTCGATGGCGACGAAATATTAACTCTATGTGATTGTTAAGTTATATATGTGACTCGAACAAAAACCTGATATGATCCAAGTGCTATCGATTGTAGCCATTAGCATAGATAATTCTTGTTGGTATAGTAAGAATATAGTTTGTCAACGAATAGAACGACGAAGAGTAAGTTCCAAGGCTTTGCAGTAACAGAATGTTAGGAATGTTTTGGCAGCCGTAGAGGACAGTTGTATCCCATTGTATCCCAAGGGCCCTGACTTCTGGAGGATTTATAGTTAACCCCAGATGTACCTGACGGAAGAATGGTGTTACTGACCGTCGTGCAGGGGGTCCAGTCCAGTTTACATCATCATTGCTAGACTGGGGAGGTCTGATATTATGAAGGTATAAATGACATTACCGAGTCTGTTCCAGTCCCGTTCCTGCGAAGTTTGTGTCGACTACAATCTGCTGAATTCAATGCGTAGATTCTTGTCTAGAATTTGTTGGTCAAGTTTATTTCAAACTCTAGTGACAGTACTGTATATATTGCGCTTATGATCTTAAATCCACACAGAACCCATATGTTGATGTTGGAGTAAACAAACTGCCGCAAAATTAAAATAAACGATTTATTAGTACTTTCAGGAAAGAGAGAGGTACAGAGAAACGTTATCTTTCGTAATAACATATTTCGTAAATACATAATGGTCAGCTGTCGGTCGTGTTGACTATTGACACATTAGGAAACATATTTTCATTTTATTAAATTTAAGAATTTCTATATATTATAGTAAAATTTATTTTTTAATTTAAATTTATCTTTATTTAAAACACAAATATAATTTTATTTACCCAGTTTGAATCACGATAATAATTTGGAAAACGAATGCAGCATTAAATTTAATGGAACTGACAAAGGGCCCGTAGTAAAATTAATTAGTTTAATTATTAGATTGCATTATGTATATTTATGCTTATAAAGTTGTTTTTTTTTCATAAACTCATAGACCGTTTTGACAGGTGTCCGGACACAGAGAGTCACATTTGTTCAGCAGACAATACAGGATTTAGGGAACATAATCGTCCGTACTTGTGGAAAAAGTATGAACATGTAAGTAGGTCTCACAAGGGACACTTTGTAACTTAATATATATTAAAGAGAATTTTAAGGCTTTAAAAATGGTGTTTAAGACCATGAACTTTCATTTATTTCAAACAATTTCAAATAACTCGAATTATTTTTAACCGAATGCTTTGAAAATTTTTGAGACTGTGTACAGGCATACGACACACAATTCTGCCACGGTGTTTTTTTAAAATAATGTACCGTTTGCTAGCAAAAAATTATTGTGCTTCACTTTGGCTTATTTTGAGAATAAAAAATGTGATATTTCAGGGGTGAAAATCTAAAAATCCGTTTGCTGTATTGCAACAGAAAAATTCAGATGCAAGCGATGATATAAAAGTGTTAAAATTGCCCGAATTAATTTTTGATATATGTTTTAATTTGTCTTGAAAAAAATATCTTCGGGACCACTGTAAAATTAAAGAGCGAGGCCTTAAATACAGATTTTCGGCGAAATATTAAAAATTACCTGGTAAATATTTTTCTGTGGGCAAAGTAAAACTTTGTTTAACGCTTGAATCTCATGTAATCACACTTGAAATTATTTACTTTGTCAAAATAGTACGAATTTTATGTTGTCTACATTAAAAAAAATTTTCAAGTTTTTCAAGTGCAATATTTAAGACAATTCAAATAAAAATTGGCAAAGCAAAATATATGTTCGCTAAAATTACCAAGTCGTATTTTTTATCATTGGCCTAACTTTTAAGATTACTTTCATCAACTTCATCACATTATACATTTTCTTTAGAGCAGGGCGTATATACAAATCTTATTTAGTCAACATACCAGGTTTTAAAGTAATGGTGTGCATTTTTCCTTGTGATCTGTACATTCAAGGTGCTAGAAGCAATTGGACTTTACATTTTCCTTACGATATACTGTTCAAAAAGACAGTGTGAAATGTTCTCGTAAACTGAAAACGATATCATTTCTACATTAATGGGTGGCCACCGAAATCTTTTTCATGAAGTTAAAAGTTTTAAGCTGACGTTTTCTTCACAGATTAAGGCTCTTCGATTACAATTAAATTTGATAACACATAAGCGGAATTTACTGTAAGTCTTTTTATTTTGTCTTTTGCCAACATTCTTTCAACATTTTATTTTCTTAAAAGTTCTTACATACCTTAGTACTCAATTTAGCTATTAGTGTCGTATGTAATGTCTACTTACTTTTTTACGAATAATCACGCACTGAAGTTCAAGTGTTTAACTTCCTAACTGCCTTGTATGCAAATTTAATTTTTTCCAAATTTCATTATCATGCACTTAAATACTTTAATTTTCATTTGCGTTGCATGAATGTGATATTTAATTGACTATGTGTAATGGAGATTCTAAAATAATAATTTGCCTTACCAAAATCTGGTTCTTTTGTTTTTAAAGGAAATTTAAATTACTATTAGACAGTCACTTCTTTTATGATAGAAAAATGCAGATTTTTAATATAAAGGCAGTAATAGACGTTTATTTGTTTGCATATTGTTCTCCTCAGTTTGATAACACACTCTCTCGGAGAATGGAGCCCAGAGTATTCTTATCGTAGTCAGCCTGTCTTTTATACAGATTATATTGGATTAGTTAAGTACACTTCTAACTCAATTGCCTATTTTTTTTCATAAGCACAAAAAGCGAAAAAAAAAAAACTCACTAAATTTTTATGGACATGAATCCCTATTAATCATTGTTTCCAGCCTCGTCTTCTTTATAGCACGAGATCACGGTACAAAAATAGCCATCCTAATAAGCATAGAGAACAATGCCAATGTGTAATTATGTACCGAAGCTAGTAATCTCTTTCCAGATTTCGTATCCGAATTACGTGGCAATGCTGCCTGAGTCACAGGCCTCCTGCATCAAACCTGGGGTGGCTAATGACAAGGGTGGTCGGCCAAATTACCTTCAAGACAAACACCCGCATCGCATGCGAAACGTTACTGCGACCATCAATTATGTTTCGACAGAAACATGTAATTTGTATCCCATCCGGTGACTGGGGGAGCAGACCAATTATTATCCCCTGCAAACATGGCGAGTGGATTGGCTCTTATCATAATATGCGCAATACCTGATACAACAGCTTATATCTGTAGCGCTGCGAAGTAAACCTCTCTTAATCCTAATATCAGTTTTTACTGAAATTTAACCACATGCGTTTGCTTATAAGTGCAATTATATGTTAACCAAGATTTCTAATATGATAATTTTAGTTGTAATTATTACTGGATTTAGTTGCTTGGACATACTCCATTGCGAAATAAATGACTGTCAAAGAAAACTAAAAATAGGAAAAACATAAATAAGCAGAGTATGCTTTAGTAAACAGTATACTCGCACACACATACACTAAAGCATACTCTGCTTATTGATGTTTTTAAATATAATTTTTAGTTTTCTTTGACAGTCGTTTATTTCGCAATGGAGTATGCCCAAGCAACTAAATCCATTCATGCACTCCCATTGCATAGTTCTTTCAAGAATCTTGTAATCATTACATTACTCCCCAAACATACATTTACTATAATATTGTCAGAAATACACTTTATTAAAAAACAAAATTTTGGAAAAGTATTATTGTTATTGAAATTGATTTATAAACTTTTTTGAGTGGTCTAATAGTGTATATTAGTTATTGTTTAGTTGGTAGTTTGACAAACAATGTAACAAGGTTGAAATCACAGAATACACCTGTCAGTATAAAACATAAATAAAAGGTTACCAAAATTTTAAAAACCATATTCATGTAGATCTACAAATTTTCTGTTTCAAAAAGTAAGTTGTTAAGTTACAAAATTAAATACGAGTTGAAAAATGCATGACAGTTAAGAGTATGAGAGGTTGACGAATTCGCACGTCACGTTTGAATACATAAAGTTGACGAAACCGCAGCTATGCAGTTGAGCTACCAGGTTGTCAAGAGTGAGATTTTTACATAAGGTAAGTTATTGCTGCTCGCAAGAATATTCTTATGGTGCAAATTGTAAAAAAAAATTCGTACTTTTATGTACATACTATTTTATAATACACTAACTGGCCGTTAAAACCCCTATACCCCGCTGCGTAACCTCCCACAATTTTTGGGAGAAAACATCGCGAGTTCAAACACAACAACTTACTAAAATTCATCCCATCCAAATCAGACGAATGGTATAGGCCATTCAGGATAAACAGAGCACTAAATATTTTACCTTTGAAAAAATTCACTAGCCGTTGCTGCATATAATACAACATTGACAACAGTTACATTATTGTTTGTACATTAAGCAGCGAATTAGCGCACGTAGTTCCGTGTATTATATATTTAAATACAACGTTACAGAAAGAACAACAAATGGAATCGACATCACCGTATTTATATTGTTAAAAATGTGAATTTACCACCGTAGGACTAGGAAGGGCTGCCCTACGACTTTCACTACTTTATGGGACAGGAGGACGACGACACGTAGACTCTCGACATAAGGGGGCTTCTCCACCACCTGGCCAGTAATTTATACGACGACTCTTTAAGAACACATGCATGGCGGGCCAGGATTGCCATACTTGTGGGTCACTTACCTTAATTACTTCTTGACATACTAGTATACTCTGTTTTACATGCGTCAATCCTTCTCTAAACTCGGTAGAGCAACTTTTTACTCGCTATAGCTATACAAGAGAACCAGAATCTTTTTGGGAACGCGGTAGTTACAAAAATAAGAGAAAGAAAAGAAGAATAGATAAATAAATATGAAATAAAACTACAATGTGCTCACTATCTTATTCGTACCAAGGACGGTACTCTCGTCTTACCAAGGTTTGAAAACTTCTAATTATTTACCGATATCTTCGAAAACATAAAGAGAAGCTAAGTATTATAATACTCTTATGACTAGAGAGAAAGGGAGAGCGTATA
>PNEQ01049054.1:0-23133 GCA_003012365.1 Medauroidea extradentata
ATTACGGCTTGCATCGCATTGAGTGCAATTTCAAGACCATTTAGTTAAAAAATATTCTGCTGCGTAATCTACAATAATCACTGTAAGTTGTATTTAGGCACAAATTGATATAGCAGATGTTGTTGCTACAAAAATTAGCAGCGTTTAACGAAAGTTTCGAAGATTGAACATCTCGGGCTCTAAACAAAAATTATTTAAAGATGTGGTTTCCCTATTGTTTGAATGAAATAAGTTGTTGACGGTTCAGTTTCGGCTGTTTTGGTTGTTTTGTATGTACGCTATTAAGGTTATGTTTTCATGGTCCACTAGCCAATGTGTGTGGTTAGTTTCAAATAATATCTTTGAACGTTTATAATACCGTGAATTCGACACCATCATCAAGTTTTGGCCAAATAACAACAATTTTTAAGATGACTTATAACCACCAGAAAATGGTGGTAATACTTTCGAAGTTCGAAGTAAAAATTTTATTTCGAATATGATATCGAATAATGAAAATATTCGATTCGGCTTCGAAATTTCGAAGCTTCGCCCACCCCTAACTTTGATTATTGCTGTGTACCACGCCCTTAATGACGTCTGAGGGCTGGGCCTCTAATGCCTTGAAACATAGAGAACAAGTAAACGTGCATCGCGGCTATACTGGGATTGGGCAAACATGGCTGCGATTGAAGCTATGTTTACCTGCCATAACAACTACTTGCTGGAATCGCGGTGGCCGAATGGTCAAACCACTCGCCTCCCACCAAGGCGATCCGGGCTCGATTCCTGGCGGGGTCGGTCTCCAGATTTTCGCACGTGGGAATCGTGCTGGATGATGCCGCTGGTCGGCGGGTTTTCTCGGGGATCTCCCGTTTCCCGCGCCCCTTTATTCCGGCGCTTCTCCATACTCATATCACCCCTCACCTGCGCTGAAGACCGCGATGTTAAGCGCTGACCAAAATCTCTCACTCACTCACTCCTATCCTTCTCGTAGGATATTTATTATTTTACTAGGCTACTTGATAACTACTGTACAAGGGGAAGATTGCCAAGATGGCTTATGTACTCCAATAAGATTAAAACGCTGAATGCCATAATCGCATAGGGGAAACATACCCTACTTCCTGAAACTAAAGGTCGCTACATTGAGACGGTGAGATTATGTCGTGTCGTCGCGTTGTCGTCGTTCATTTCCTTGCTGCGTGATACAATGACAGTTGTTGCTTTGCTGTTAAGAGTCTAGTTCCGGCAATACATAAGAAATGGCAGCTCAATCGCCGTTCGTCTTTTCCTTTGTTTAATTACAAAATTTTGTTGCAAATGATGCTGTAAATATTATATAATAAGTTCGATACAAATTGAAGTGCACGCGAATAAACACTTCATATTTTAAGTAACTCGTAATTTTCGTGGTGCATATATTTGGCTAATCAAAACACTCAAGTGGCCAATACGATGAACGCGAGTCGGTGGATTGTCGGCGAGTTGTCGGTGGAAGATAACATTTTGCCATCCCCACCGTCCCCGACAACAACACGACGACTCTGACGTCATGGTTAAAGTCTCCAATCAGATGGCAGAATGGTATCAACTGCGCACTGACCGACAACTCACCGTCTCTATGTAGCAGGTATTTAAGGCTTCTGACTTCAGTAACAGAAATATGTTAAACAATGTCATACATATGTCACTTATTGCTTAAACTACACGTGCCTGCTCTATGTTGGTAACCTTGTAAACTACATTCTAAAAATAGTTTGTAAATTTGCCACACGTGCGTATAGGAGCGCTAAGAAAGTAGGTATGGTAGAATAGTTTCCCAGATATCCATGGTAGCACTGCTAAACCTATTTATAAAACAGTCAGATGTATGATTAAGTCAGCAGACTTGTATTGCAATAATTTGCATATTTATTTATTTCATTTATTTATTCGTCTTAACTCTTATGTGGCGAAGTTACGGCGAAGTCGCCTTGTCTTACACTTAACCACAGTATAAATAATAAGAAAGAATTTTTACAATGTAACAGGAGAATAAAAATAAATATTAAATTTACATAGCTAAATTAATTAATAACATTGCCGCGTTTAAGTTAAACATTTTTAAAAAGAAAGAAGAAAAATTTTAAATCACAATACAATAAAGAAAACAAAAAATTAAAACATCACATTCACTCGCACATATAGATATGTGTCTTAATCCACTGTTCATGCTTTATAATGATCTTGTCTAAGACAGTTCAGCACAGAATTAGACAGAAGTATGGTAACTGTCCCTTACTGTGTTTGGGTTCATTACTTCCAAAATATTTTTGGAAATTTTTTTACTGTGTATGTGTACAGAGCCTTCCCAATTTTATGAAGTCCGCAAAGTGGTTTATCACCATATATGATCACTTCACCCTGTACCTAATCCTGAATTGTGACTCAAGTCAATATCCCTTCGTGGGACGGATACTCGGTTGCAACAGCAATTTACTATATAAGATAACTCGGTAGAAGATGCCAACCGCTGGAAGGTAACAGTCATACAGGTTTCGTAAGCTGCGTTAATTATTATTTCTGTACCTCGGAGGTATAATACACTGTCCACTTTTTGTCAAAATGCACTTTTTACCGTAAACATGGCCACTATTTTAAATAATTTGTAGTGAGATACAAAACAAAGTCTGTGTTGTGTCAAAAACGTTGGTTTTCGGGCACTATACAGCCGGATTCACTAGTGAATCTCTCTCTTCAAAGTGCTCTCCTGAAAAATGTGATTTTTGTGACATAGTGTCTTATGCCTCCGAGGTACAGATTTAAACTGGTTTTTGAGACATTTGTAGCTTATTACTGACACACACAATTGTGCAATGAAAGTAGTATCCTATCGTATTATTTTTCTGCACATATATTCAACCATGTGGGCTGAAAGGGGCACTTAACATAATATTTTACTGTTTAAAATTTTTTTTTATATTTGAATGAGATATTGTTTGTTTTGTAGACGTACGTTGTGACTACATTTATTCAATGAATAATTTATAGTTTTCATAGTTTTTTTTATAATGGCATGTAAACGTCTAAATTTGCATTAAACTATTTCATGCTTTAAAGGAAAACCAACTCACCGAAATTTAACGAAGTTGTAGGCTACAATATCTCATATATAAAACCAAAAAAATAAAATAATTTAATATTTTTAAAATATTACTACATTTCTTAAATTTTAATTGTAAATTTCAGAATTTTATCTCCAAATACAAAAGTTTAATTTTTTTGTTTGTTTTTGTATAGGATATCTTGTAGTCTACAACTTCTTTATTAAGTGCGATTTATTGTCTCCAGTTTGGCAAGTCAATTAGTTTTCCTTTAAATCATATAACCATTTTATTTAAATTTAGACTGTGACATATTATAATAACACTATGAAATCTGAAAAATTTTCATTACACGAAAATGAAAGTCAAATGCATATGTACAAAACAAACCATATACTCGTACGAATATAAAATTTCTTGAAACAATAAACATTTTTTGTCAAGCGCCCCATTAAAGATTCCTAAAGTGTTCCATCTTCTCCCGAGTTACCTCGTGTGCATTGAGAACGTTTCCAAAAATATTATAATTTAAGTAAACCCACAGAAAATAAGAAACAATCTCCCTTATTGGTAACTGTAGAGACATAAACACATATTGCAGCCAACCATGTCGGTTTAGTTAGACCTAACTGCGTGGCGTGAACCAAACTGCCTCAGTTCACAGGCACTAAGACATTTTAGTTCAAAAATTTTGCTTGTACATAATTGTAGAGGATATACATTCCATCTGCTGTATCTAATATATATAGTGTTTGTTTGTCTAGTATTCGTTCCTAATACCATTCATCCAATTGCGACGGAAATTCAATGAGTCGTTGTTCGTGCGCCCACGAAGGTTTCCGCAAAAAAAAAAAAAAAAAGCATTTTGAGTTAGGGGGGGGGGATGACAGGGTCTAGGGGCAGAAAGTGATACTCAAAAAATTTTATTGGCATGGCAATGCATGCCGGGACAGCTGGTTTTTAATATAATAAAGTTAAGAAAGTTATTTTATAGGATATCACTGTAAAAAAAACTTCCTAAAATGTTTAGGAAATAATTAACCTCCGCCTTGTAAATATGCAAACTTGTACACTTTGTTGCATTACAAGTCTTGTAACCTTAGTATACATTTGACTGTTTTATAAAAAGTTTAGGAGTGCTACCATGGATGTCTGGGAAACTATTCTACCATACATACACTCTCAGCGCTCCTATACGCACTTGTGACAAATTTACAAACAGTGTTTGTAGTGTAGGAACGTAGATAGCAGGGAATAATATTTCGTCTACTTTTCCCGTCTAAATCAAGGTATTTATACACAGAACCAAAGGAAACGGGAAGGTTTCGCTTGTAAGAACCACGCCATAATGACTTCGTAAAATAATGAAAATTCGAAATTTATACGACTGGACGGGGAATATGTTTACTTAAGAATCCTGCTGAGTTCTTATAGTAGCACCGAATTTGACATTGGTTCGTGTAACTAACTAGACTTAAATTTCATTTACGGGAAAACCCAAGTCTGAACCCATGCCACTGTAGGTTATAAATCGGAATCAGTTGATATTCACTGATTAACAGCGGTTTATCAGTGTTGAAATTTGTTGAAACTCGCCCGATGGAAATCAGTGATCCGTCACTTGTTCACGGTTCCGATTTGGAAGTGCACGCTGGTGCATGGATTAGGCTTCCGCAGTTCTGTTTTGTAATATTATATACTCTGCCGTGTAGGCATGTGAGCTTGAACTTATGAACTGAGCATAGTTGAAAGATTCTGCTTATTTGTAGGAACCTAGTATTGATATTTACTGATATAATTTTGTCTATGTTTTCTTATCTAATTATGGTTATTTTTGTGAAAGTGTCGGCGGGCAATGTTACCTACACTGACGAATGTTGAGGTAAAACTTCCTTACATAGAAGGAAAGAAAACAAAACTTCCAAGTAAAGGAAAAATACTGAAATTGAATGAAGTACAATTTTAAAGAAACAAAGGGAATATTTGCAAACAATTTTGAAAAATTTCCCGGCAAATGAATGGAACTGATATACACGAACATTTTTTACTTATCGTTTAACTCAATTTGCCTTAAATTGTTATCGTGCATTACATATTACTCATATTAAGTGTACCTTATATGTTCGTGAAATTTCACTTTCGTGTGAGTAAATTTTACTGTAGTGCGGTAATTTTACATTTTAGAGATACAAGAGAAAATACATGTTCCATTTAAGTTAAGGAATCGTACTTTACACTCTTCAGGAAAATTAATTTTTTATATTTTCAAGCGTAACGTCGTAATTTTTTATTTAATTGCAAATAATTATTTTTAAAATATTGTATATACAGTAAATAAGTATATGTATAATTATAAGCATGTTGCGTATATTTACAACCAAATTCTTAAAGATTTTTTCAACAATTTATTAGAATAAAGTTTTTAAAATTAATTTGTAAACGTAACCTACAAAAATTGGTTAACTATGACAGGACAGCGACTAAGATTGTTTTATATCAGACACTGTTAATAAGCATGAACAGAATTCATATTTAAAATATTTTAAACGTAAAAAATACTTAGGTCTTTGTTCATTCAACACCGACTGAAAATATTTTAGCAGGTGTTTTGCTTGTAAAAGTATAATAACGTTTACTGTATACACATTTAACTTTCCCGCGTAAATGTGCAACTTACTAAACACGCGTGTGTCTTTGTAAACTACTTAAGTTAGTTAATAACTAAGGAGTGTTTGTGGGAAACGACATAAGTGCCAGAAAATCACATTTTGAGGGTTTCCAATGAAAACATTATATATCCCGTGTCTAACACCGTAGGAAGTGTTGTAGTGCCAATAATTCATTGTTCAGTGCAAACAAACATCCGTAGAGTATACTTGGTATAAATACATAACTGTTGACATGGAGAATCACACAAGTGCCATCTGAAGTAACATTAGTCTACTTAATTTCTTTTCTGTAGCAATTCTTTTCACACAAACAATCCTGTAAATAAACGTAACACCACATTCGAATTATAAAATAATTTTAGACAGTTTTTTTTTTTATTTCCTGAAAACCTTACTATTTGGCACTTATATCGTTTCCCACAAACACTCCTCAGGCATACTAATTTACCAGTAAGTTCAACATCATAATTGCAACACAGCGTTGGGCCGTTACAAAACATTCGCACTAAAAATTCGACTGTTACTTAAACGCTCAGATGTATCGTTTAGTCTCCAGTGATTATATTAAACAACAATTAGTGATTAAGTAGTAGATCTACATTTTTCAGCATCGTGACGCTAAATTTATTTTGTTTCTTTATGTTTGTTGAAATTGTGTTGTTAACTGACTGTCTGCCATAACGGGTTACGTAACAAAAAACTGGTCGTAATATAAGGTTAAACAAATAAAATGCTAACGTTCCATCTTAATTCTGATCGTGCCGTATTCCTGCATCTCTTAAGAGAATATTCTCTTTTGTTTCGTAACCCTCCATCACAAAGTTTTTTTTTTTTAAGGATTTTCATCTTGTTGATGGATTTGAAGAAAAACAAACTGAACAAGAAGGTTTATGTAAGCAATAAGTAAGAGAATCTCGCAGTAAGTGCAATAACGCTCGGGCAAAGGCGGTGAGTAAAGACTTGTCTAGACTTAAAAAAAAAGAAGCGTGCGTTAGCCAATCCGACGTAAATACTATTTCTAAGTTGCAAGTAACAAAGTGCTTTCACAGAGGCTATATCGTTACAATGTTTCTTATCCATTTTTATGTTTGTAATTATTTTTGGAGTAGAATTTCATAGTCTTAGAAATCAAAATTATGCATTGTGCAGCAGCCTACTAAATGAAAACAATTGTCTTGCACGTATTTGTTATTCGGCATATAACAGTTCTATAAATGTAATACGCAGGGCAATCATTGGATATGTATGATCGACTAACGGACTTTAAGCTGTCAATAATGTGCAAACAACTAGTTTTGCTTTTTAGGAGCGCAGCCTATCACACGCTTCAAAGGCGTTGTATAGGCGGTTCGGAATTAATTGAGCACTAAAAATGGCCCTGCTGAAGTTCTATTTTCAGCCAATTCGTATCTTTCCGTAACGGCTAACGACGGGAAATATCTAACCTCGCTGGACACGTCACCTAATGTTTGCGTGTGTAAGATAAATTGTGCAGTCAGTATTAATCGAGACAGTTTGAAAAAAAAAAAAAAAAACACGTTATTACTCATATAAAATACAATCATGTCTATTTCAGTTAATCTGGTCTCTGTATTGTTGTTTTTCAATAGTTAAATTCACAGAACTATATAGCGTAATTTCTCTGCCAACCATACAAGCAGTATGGAACTATAGTTAATGCTGAATAATATGCAGTAACGGCTAGCGGTATTTTTCAAAGGTAAAAATTTTAGTGCTCACTTTATCCCAAAGGGCCTAGGTGATTCGGGATAAAGTGAGCACTTAAAAACCCTTATTTTTCTATTTTCTGCCAGTTTATATCATTCCGCTGCATTTAAACATAAACATTGCCACGGGCTTTTATTTACATAGGCTTGTACAGTGTTTACATTTTCACTACACTGCTGCGATAAATGTTATCTACAATATCTACTCATTAAATGTACGGGGGCTGTATATATGTTATACTCAATAGTAATCTTAGTTATAAATACCTGCGAGTTAACGTTTTATCACACTCCTTTTTTTTGCATTGACCGAATTTAATATATATTGTGTGTAGAGGGGAGTTACAAGATCTAGGGTGTGCTAAGGGCACCACTGACCGGCGTATTTAATGCCAGCAACTACTGACGTGCATTATTTCTTACAATTATTATTTTTTTTCTGTGGGGTGTTTTGCTGTGACCATATAATTTTATTTGGGGGAAGTTTTGTTTAAAATCCAACACATAGTCTTTCCTACCTTGTGATTTTCAAATCCGATTGGCGTTTTCTAGACACTGTAGTCTGAAAAACACGTTTTAGAAGTTTTTAAGTGTCCGAAAATCGTGTTTCTAAGGAGAGTGTTTGAATTTTAAAAACTGTAGTGACATTGTTTGAAGTGTGTGTGTTTTTCTGGATATACAAAATACAATACAAAATTATTCACTGCAAATCTTTTCAAGTGCAGGTATGGGACACCTTAAGGGTTTTGCCTACTGAGCACACATTACGGAGTTTAATTGTGAGTTCAATGTTAGAATAAATTACTTTTCAGTTGTTCGATTTTAAGGATATTATATCTGAATAAAAATCATTCTACGTGTAATATCGTAAACAATATTTCTACATGAGTAATTTCTCTAATTTTTAAGATAAACATCTACAACGTTAGTTTAAAATTTATATATCAGAAAGAAGTTACGAGAATATGTACTCGGGGTTTGAGAAATACTTTTAAAAACTTGAAAAAAAGGGAGGGGGAGGCTTTCCTTACTCCAAAACAAGAAAAAAAAAAGTCCATGTAAACACAGATCCGGAAATCCTTAGTTATGACTGCGACAGTGCATGATACGTGTGCATGCGTGTGGGAAGCAATGTGTATTAATTTTAGAGCATTTACTGCGAGTTTCTTAGTATCGTTAAATTGTCATAAGCTCAGACACTCGGTACGTGTTCGAAACGACGTCTTCTTGCTGCAATACTTCCTCACACACATCATGCACTGTCGCAACCTGTCAAATCATACAACCGCCGTGTGTACCAACAACATAATTCAATTATCTAACAACATTCATTTTACTACTGTTTACTTTGCTACACACTAAAATAAACTTACGTTACTAAGAATTTCCGAACCTCTGATTATGTGAATTTTTTCCCTCCATGTTATGTATATTTTAAACCCTTCTCTGACTCAAAATTTCTCAAGACATATTACGCAGAGCAATTTTCGTTTAAAACAGCGGTATTACCACATTGATATCTTAGGAATTCAATTACTTTAACATTGGTTGCCTATTCAAACTCCAGTGACAGTAAGCTAGGTTGGCAGACCTCTTTAGTGTCCTATGTACCTGGCTTCATTAATACGTCATAAAACAATAACGTCACTGTTGATATGTACGACCACGGAACAACCTTATTCCTCCGGCGCCAGACGCTGCACTTACTCCCTTACAAACTTGTATCCGTCAGACATGTGTTTATACATGTCGTGAAATAACGTGATCAAATAACTTAACTGGAACAATGAAACAGCTGAATCGTCTTGTCAATCATGAAAAAAACATGTATTAGTATACATCACACGTTAGCTTCCAGCTATTTGAGTAGAGGGCGCTTATCTTACAGATTATCCAATAACCATTTAACCTGCCAGTTTTTTTTCAGTCTCTTTAATAACCGGTATGTAGCTAAGCATGGGCAATGCACTTATAAGTGAACGTTATGTTTCATTGACCTGGGTAAAGCAAGATGTGCTGTACAGTAGTATAGTATGTATAATGGCGTTTGCAGGTATTTTTATTGCAGCACTTATCGTAAATTATTTTCTCTGGCTGCTTCTGCGCCAAACCATTTAGTGTCTTACAAGAGCTCTTTAAACTTTATCTACAGCCCTCAGTTGACAATCGGTAGCTCATAAACAAACTGCTTAATCCTGTACTCACCAATCGACAAAACAAGGGATATACGAAACCCCATTGCGGGAACGAGTTGCCATATAATTTTAAACCAGTTCTTATACCAGTTTAAAAAAAAACATATATATGTTAGCTCGCAACGCATTCTGAAAGTTTACGTATGACAACAAATACGCATTTATAAAGCTTTATAATGATACCACACGAACACAGCCAGAAACAGTGGAAATACTGGAAACTGTTCAGCAATTTAGTGACTACGCAAAATTGGCCATTAAGATAAGCGAAAGTAGGACAAACGTATTTTTCCGGTACGTTGATATTTTTCAGTGTTTAAAAACATCTTCCTTGTACAGCTTCCTTTAAGAATACAGATATCTGTTAAAGGATCATATCCAGAAACATTTGATTTTAATTAATTGTTTTAAAGTATGCACTTGTAGGCCTAAATGCACATGACGTTCTGGAACAATTTTATTTATAATATAATATACTAAAACCGTATTACTATTCCATATTATGCTTCTGACACTCATATTCAATAGTAAATTTCTAAAATAGTGGGTTATTACTCTAACAGTTTGAATTAAAATTATCCCTTAACTGTGGATCCTATTAGTAATACAAATAACGTAGTTCGGATCATACATTTTGCTAACTACGTTGGAAGTAAGCACTTAGCGTAGTAGTTGAAAACGTAAGTGAGTCTATAAAATTAACACATTTAGCCACAGTAAGCGATTTTCTTTGAGAGACCGAAACAGTTTGCATTGCTGCAGACAACCTCAAACGTTGTCGGAATATAAAAACTAGAACAAACATAAACTGACAGTCTTGAGGAAATTGTTTAAAAATCTAAATTAAACACCCTGTTACATTATTTATGCTGCTGAAATGGAATTTCAACGGTTACTACATGATCGACCATTTGCACGCATTTAAGAATAAATAGTCGCCATTTACGTTATTTGAAAAAGGGGTTCAATAGCGAACAGACAAGTTTATAAACGCCTTTTGAAGAAGACAAGCATACATATTCAAGCAATTTATATAGTGCGAAGGAAAACAATTTAATACAATTCGCGTTTTTATTTTGACACAAGCTAGAATTCAGAGAACTGAAAATTGGTGTTTAGCAATTGAACCTTGTTTGAGCGACACCTCTTGAAGGGTGATGAGCAAATAATAAGTACATAACTAAATACAGGACTAATCATGTCTAGGTCGTTCGCGATAAAGTGAGAACAAAAAATTTAACATTTGAAAAATGACACTAAACTGTTACTGCATATAATTTAATATTAACTCTAGTTGCCTTATTGCTTGTATGGTTGGCAGCGAAATTGCGCAATGTACAGTAGTTCCGTGTATTTTCCTATTTAAATTCAACAATACTGAAACAAAATCAACCGGAATATAAACATTAAATTTTATGTAATTAATATACTTTATTTTAATCAAACTACCGACTGCACAATTTATCTTGCACGTGCAAACTTCAAGTGATGTGTCCAGAGAGGTTAGACATTTATCGTCGTTAACCGTTACGGGCAGAAAGATACGAATTGGCGAATAATAGAACTTCAACAGGACTTTTTTTTATGGCTCAGTATATCCCGAATTGTCTATAGTATCACTGTGCTAGAAAGTAGCCAGTGAGTAGCTGTTGCCTACTTGAGTACGCATATATCCTTCACTCTAAATCTGAATTAGTGAATATTCACTTATTCACGCCGATGGATAGAGCAGTTTCAACAAACTGAATCAGTGAGAAACCACTGTGAAATCGGTGACTATTCACTGATTCCGGTAAAGAGTGCCAACATTCCACAAGTTAATTAGTGAATGTCCACAGATTTTCCAGTAATTTTTCACTGATTCAATAAGTGAAAACTGTTATTTGAAAACAACTGGAAAAACCGGCGAATATTCACTGATCCACTTGTGATATGTTAGCACTCTTAAAGGAAATCAGTGAATATTCACAATTTAAACAGTGACTACTTTCACTGAATCAAATTGTTGAAACTGCTCCATCTATCGGCGTAAATCAGTTAATATTCACTAATTCAGAATTAGAGTGATGGAGGCTCCTACAGGTTAGTGAACTCGAGAATTTTTCCCGTTGCTACGTATAGGTTAACCTTTAAAATACGTCCCGTCTCGGTTTTTTACCAGCTGGAAGAAGTAAAAAAGTAAGCAATACGGGCGCCTCTGACGCGGATGTCAAGAATATGCACGTAGTACTAAATATACACAGTGTTTTCATAGTGTTAATTTTGCTGGGGGCCTTTAGGAGGTCACTACATACGTAAGACTTAAAATAATACTAATGCTTTTTTTATGATTCAGGTTGTTATTTTTCAAGTAGAACAGTCTATAAAAGCCGTTTTTAGGCCTATTGAGAACAGGGGTGTCATTTAGTGGTGGCAGGGGGGAAGGAGGGAAAATACCACACTGGATTTAGGCTGTGCCTCAAATAGCCCAGAGAGCACTCTTTCGCACCCTCTTGATGTCACAGAGTGTACTCTCTGCTGTCCCAAATTCGAGGGAGAGTGGGCGAAAAGGAGAGTGAGCCAGAGTGAGCGACGATGCTCCCTCGCTGCACCCTCTCGCACACTCTGCGGGAAGACATTTTTGTTTTCCTTCATATTCAAACCATAACCTAAAACTGGAACTGGAAAACATTTACTGTGAGTTTTCTGCACTCATTTATTTTCCCAGCTTTCTTTTGCTCACGATAAGTTGAAGTACTTCGAGGGTGGCTGTCTCAATTTAATTTAAGAGTGAACCAAAGTGGGCGAGAGTGAGAGTGTGAAGTGAGAGTGTACGCACACTTTATTTGAGAGCCGGGCTTAGAAGGAAAAGAGTACAATTTTTTTTAAAAACATTTTGTTATTTAAACAATACTAACGTAAGCATATAATACTAAAGTTTTATTATTAAAGTTTGAAAACTATACACGCTTAATGAATCAAAAAAGATACAATACGGTCACTGTCGTAAAAAAAATCTACCCTCCTCTCTCCCCCCTCTCCCAAAAAAACCTGAAATGACCCCCCTGTTTGAGAGCCTATAGAAACACGTTTCCAATAGACTTTTTGGTTTGAAAACAAATAATCGTAGTTTGAAGTGAGTACGTTGTTTCAGCAAATAAATATATCGGAAACCCGTGCATTGGTTTAATCGTTGAAGGATTCCTACAAAAGGTTTAGTATTATGAGCTAACATGTTTTCGTGCACATGCGGGATTCCTAGCGAATGTTTGAGAGTTGCAGAAGAACTAATGGCGGCTCGTGGGTTGTTGCCAGGTAGGGCTGCAGTTACCAAGAGGAGCTGTACAGGATTGTGTGCTGGTTGACTCTACAGCCACTGACACGCTGATGTGCAGGTGCCCCTTACTACTGAGTGGTCACAACACATCTAGTAGCCGGCAAATATTTCATGGTCGTTGGCCTACGGCGCGTTCATCAAGAGTGTACAGTTCCGACTATCTGCAGCCCCACCTGGCAACAATCCACGAGCCGCCACTGAGAAGAACCCCACAGTATGGCCTTAGACCTGGCAACCCTGGCAGGAAGGGTCATTTAACACTTATTTTAGCTCTCCAAAGGCAATGGCTGTACCTGGTTCGTTATTCTGCTCTACATACCGGCGAATCAGGGTAAGCCACTGCCTTTGGCGAGACAAAGAAGTGTTAAAATGACCCTTTCTGCCAGAGTTGCCAGATCAAAGGCCGCGGCCTTCAACTAAAGACGGCCATGACAGTTGTCAACAAACATATAAGGTAGCTACAAAACGTTGATAGTTTTGTTGTAGAGGAGAGTGTGCGATGTCGCGGTACAACATTGTCCAGATATAACGCCAGGCGAGGTAGACTTCTCTTGAAGCATGCAAGCCTTGTTTGCTGCCCGAGGCTATGGACTTTGCTATCCTGTGAGCAGACATACTGGTGCTCGTTGTCAGACACAGAGTATTGCGATAATAGGTTATTGATCAGCGCCGACTGCCCGAGGAGACGATTGGGTCGCTGGTCATGGTACCAGCATACTGTCGTGACCACTCGACTCCCTTGTACTGTAGCAGTCACTGCAATACACTCTCCTAGGGAGCCTGCCTTTGTTGGCGGAGTCGTCGTGTGTCGCATTGATTACTTCATCACGTTTCAAAGGGTCATAAATACGCGTTTTCTGCCTACGTTCCGAAGAAAGAATTACAATTATGAGCTGGGACATCTGTAGAGGTAGTGATAAATCGCAAGAAATTTTCATGCCATCGTATTTTGCAAAACAGTAAAGCAACCTTCACTTGCATAGAGGACAGTTTTTTTCTTAAGGGCACGGTCTTTCTCAATTTAACCACCACTTTTTTATTTGTACCAGATATTTTTTTCTTATTTTAGACACAAAATGTGACTAAATTTGGCTCTTATGAAATTTTTTTATCTCTCATAGTTTTCGCATAATGGCTTGTTAAAGTCATATTTTGCATATTTCCGTTTAAACGACTACACTAAAACCAACTGCTATACCAAACTAAAAAAAAAAAATTACAGTGGATAATGACATTGCAGGCTACAATGTGATGCTCATAAAAATTAAGAATAAAAATTATTTGTATTTAAAAAAAAAACTAAAACTAAAAATACAAATTTTAAAAATTTAATAAGTTTTAAAAAATACAAATAATTTTTATTCTTTATTTTTATGAGCACGACATTGTAGCCTGTTATGTCTTTATCCACTGTGATTTTTTTTAGTTTGGTATAGCAGTTGGTTTTAGTGTAGTCGTTAAAACGGAAACATGCAAAATATGACTTTAACAAGCCATTACGCGAAAACTATGAGAGATAAAAAAAATTTACAAGAGCTAAATTTAGTCACATTTTGTGTCTAAAATAAGAAAAAAATATCTTGTACAAATAAAAAATTTTAAAAATGGTGATGAAAATTGCGGTTCAGGGGCCTCCCTGATTGAGCTTCAAATGCGTTGCAGCGAGTTACGGCTATTAGTTTTTTTTACGAAACTATTGAATGTGCATTATAGTTGTGTATCTACGAAACAAACCTACACTTCGAACTATGTCTCTATAGTTTTAAAATTCGGCACGTTTATTAGAAACGTTATTTTCGGGCTCCTCAAAATATCCAAAAATTGGTTTTCCAGACTGCCGTATCTATAAATTAAAAACCCGGATTCGAAAAACACAACAATAGAAACACGCGTTGAACTTTGAACTTTGCTGTCCACAAATAAAATAATGTGGTCACCGCTTAAAGCCCCATAGGTGGTGACCCTGGTTTTTCGCGAAAAGAATTTTGCCCCACTTTGTTTCAGTGCCGTACGTGCACAATTTGCAATTCTGCTTCATGGTTATTGGCAGCGTGTATATATGAAGAGCCGTAGATCATTTGTCTAAGCCAATTACAATAAAGTCTCTGCAACACCTCACGGCTGTGATTTGCCAGTAGAATCCCAAGGCTCGAGAGAGAGTTAAAATATCCAATCACTGACCACGAAGCAGAATTGCAGATGTGCACGTAAGGCACTGAAACAAAGTGAGGCAAAATTCTTTTCGCGAAAAACCAGGGTCGCTACCCATAGGATAAAGAATAATAGTAAAGCACTGCACGCCAGCTGAGTGACTTGCACGGAAAAGACGATAATGCATTATATAGCCTACGTCAGTAAACGGCAACCTTACCGCTCCTGCCTCTCACACACAAACGCAGCCTATCTATGGAGGCTCCTTAAATACGAATAACAAATATTCAGTTACGACGCGCCTGGGATATTATTGGCACAGTTAGACGGGGACGCGCCAATAACGGAAAAAGAACGTCATCCAGAAATGCGGGAAGTTTTCGTTTTGAGTGAAACATGTTCATTTAAGGTTTTCGCTTAAAAAAAATATATATATACAAAAAATTAGTACCATTTCTTGTTGCTCCATACGTTGTCTTTATTGAACTTTATGTTCCTTGAACAACTCTTTCAAAGCAGAGAATCTTAAACGTATTTCACCAAATAAAATTGCGCATATTTGTTTCTTACATATCACTTTCCTTTATTTATGCCTGTGTCACAAAAATATGTAGGAATATAGAAGTGAAATAACCTGTAGGGTGGCAAACACAGTCTCGCACGCCCGTAAAATGGCTTCTCTGACCAGCAACATGGCGGATACACCTACCGCCAATCAGCGTAAGGCAGCAGTCAGGCCAATAGGAAACCTGCCGTAACATACAAGAGTCAAACATACACGGGGCTTGTATCAACAACCTTGAACAGAAAATAACCGGCGATGTTCGCCTTATCAAATGAGCTGCCATATAAACTCACATCTATTTTTTTTGCCAGTGTGTCCTCGTCTTAAAAATTTTTGAAGCCGTGTAACGAATTCCATTAAACTAGGTAAATATATATTGTACTTAGGTCATGTATATTTGATGTATTTTGTTCACGTCCAGTGCTTATTTTCAAAATGTCGGCTATTTTAAGTTTATGGCACTGATTCCAATCTTTGGAACAATATTACCGATTCAAACAAAGATTATACTCTAATGTTAAATTATCCTAGCGTTGACTGTGGGACAGTAAAATGTTGTTCAGCCGCCATTTTTAAAGCCAGCTCGATATTAATAAATAAAGAGTTTATGTCGTATTTTGAGAAGGGTGCTTGTGAACAGTGTATCTTACGTTGTTCTCAACGAAATAATGTAGGAAACTTATTTCTTGTATGCCGTTTTTTATATACGATGCGTATATTTTTTTGTGTTGCATTTATTCTTAAGTTTCCCCATATTGACAACACTGGAAGCAAACGTAGTACATACAAATACGAAAAATACAATACGATTTCCAGTCTCTTTTGTTAGGAGAAATTTTAAGCATGTAATGCAACCCAGGGGACTCGTATATCTCCATGGAATACACTTCATACTTTCCCAGGCTATTATTAACGGAGTAAATTTCGTTGTTCCTTTGTTAAAGGTTTGATAGCGTATATTCCCAGTGGTTTCTATGAACCTTATTTATACATCACGCCCATTATCGTGCCAATATTTGTTTTCTGTTCATTTGCTAAGCATTTACCCATTCGCTTAAAACTAAGTACGTTGCCTTTATTTGTTTAGTTGTGGGGATACTATTAATACACGTATTATGGCTTAATTGCTTGAGAAAGAAAAACTGTTGAATATAGAAGTTTATTGAATTTTATAACATTTATTTGGGGACCTGAATTCCAAGTAATGATAACTCCAAAATTTAAGAATTAGCGAAAATGATATCATTAACGTGTGCATTTATTTCTACCTGAATTATGTTACTAACAGCAGCAAAATTACTGTATTTAGATTAAAAAACGTTTTATACGGATACAAATGCACACAATGAGGATATTACTTTTTATTGCTAGAGACTGGAAAAATTCGCGAGTTCACTGACTTGTAGGCTAGCCTCCAAGAACATGTGTGTATTCAAGCAGACATTATCTGCTCACTGATTGCTCGATGACGCAGTGATATAGTTGCTTCTATACTATTGGCTAAGCGACTTCCAGGGAGTGTAATATAAGCCACGGGCCAATTGCGAAAGTGGTACGAACTTACAGTTGCTGGAATTTTAGCTTGGAGTCAAAAGAAAACGCAAATTTTTCAGGTCTCTATTTATTGATATTTCTTAAATTTTGGAGTTAGCACGGTTTGGAATTCAGGTTCCAATTATATGGCGTTCATGTAATGTCACAAAACATACAGGTCTACAAGAAATTTATAGCTTTGCATTTAGATCTTGTGCATAAACTTTAGCATTATTCTAGTTGGACGTCCTGATAAGGACTGCTTATGCTTAGCCTATGTCAATTGACATGTCTCTGTGATAATAGCCAGGAAATTACTAGGGTTTGCTGACTGCCTAAAATCCTACGCTTTTAATCACTGGCGCAAGTAGAACTTATTTTTTTTTTTTGAGGGGCACACATCTTCATATTTCCATACAGTAATTCATTACACTGGCCAATACTTTATATTTATTACAATATATGCTTTATTAATATATTCTCAATATTCCAGACAGCGTCATAACCGTTTGAAGTCTTTCAGACAATTTTCTAAAACCCTCATTATGCTATCCACCATTACATTATTTTTGTGTGTTTGGAGGGGATGGGGTTAGTTTGCGGCATCCCTTTCGTCATAGTTGTGTCTATGATTTTGTGTTAGCGTCTAAATAACTGATCTTTTAGCACCATCCAGGGGATGTGTTTAACTTAAGGGATTTAAAGTGCGATAAAGTCATAATTTTGTATAGGGCCTGTACTAAATAGTGTTAGTTTTGTAGACGATAATTGTGGGTGCAATTTCCTCTTACGAAACAATTTTAGCTCGCATAGTTGTTTCATAACAGCATGTCAAAGTATACATTTGCATGTTTTGTTGCCATGTAAATAGTGGAAACCAATCGACTAACGTAAATGAAATAACTCACAGCGAAATAACATAACATGGAATACGTAATAAAACATTGAAAAAACTTCCCATGAACAATTTTTGTTGAATCTGCTGCAACTTTTTCTGTGCATTTGTGATTTTTTAAAAAATTCTAAATATTACGTTGTGGGTTTGTAAATACTTTATTGCACAACTCATGAAATGTAAGTTCACTGTGAATGATTTAATTTAAGTAGGTCAGTTGGTTTTTTATTTTTGTTTAGCAGTGTAACAAGCAAATTTTGACTGTGACGCCCCGTTATGAGAAACGTAAATTGTTCTGTACGAGAAAACTGTACTTACTAGTATCGTTTACAGAACTTTTCATAAAAATAATAAAAACTGTCATTTTATCGCTCTTTAACAGCTTTAAGAGAGTATGGTACATATTCAGCGTTGAAAGAATCAGTTTAAAATAGTAGGTTTCCCTAAGTGAATTTGAAAAAAATCTAATAACAGCAACCTGAGACAATAGGTTTGTCCAACTTTCTGAGTAAAAATTTCTCGCCTAACGTATTTCTGAAGCTGCCATCGAAACCTCATGCATTTAATTGCGGCGCTCATTCTTAACACATGCAACATTCTTGGTAATCTAAGTTTATTGTTTTGTAGATTTTACGTATTGACATTCAAAAATGTGTATATTTGAGATGGTATTTTCAGCGTTTATTTATCAACCACGTGTTACGGACGCGAACATTGTCCCCCAGCTCCTTCACAGATTATCGCGCGTCGGCTTGTTCGCGTATAGTGTGTTAAGATAATCATGACCAGTGTTGTACAGTACAAGGCCATAACCTTGCAAGAACGTCCTTACCTTGGCAATGATTGTAACCTGCTGATACAGTCCGCTGCAAAAACAAGCGCTCTTTTCTGACATTTATGCTGGGACAGTTTTGTATTGTCTACGGTCTGCTGTTAACATTGTTTTACTTCATTAGTTCATCGAGCAAGCTAATTTATTATTTCACAAAAATAATAACATGTGGATTTTGTTTTTTAAAAAGAAATTTATCAGACATAAAAAAATGCACTCTTTCATGCACTTTCATCGTTTAGTCTTGGTCACTCAGCAGGGGCGTCATTTGGGTCTACAGGGGGGGGCTAATACCCCCTGGATTTAGAATTTTATGTATATAAATATATATTTTATATTTTTTAATCTAAATAATGCTAACTTAAGTACATAAAACTGAAGTTTTATTATAATAGTATCTAATTTATACATGCTTAATTAATAAAAAAGATGCAACATGGTCACTGTTGCCAGAAAAAATCTTGCCCCCCACCCCCTAGAAAAACCTGAAATGATGCCACTGTCACTCAGCTGGCGTTCCTCAGTATGTACATGTGTCTGACGACGGGACCAAATAACCTCTTCCCGAAATATGCAAGCTGCTGTTGTCGAATGAAACGTGCTGCTTTCGTTTGTGTTATTTTTTTTTTGTGTGCATACGTTCATTCCAGCCTCCTTCATTTATACTTGTTCTCGTTGTTTTCGTCCCGTTTTGTCGCCGTATTTGCACATCTCGTTTTGTTGTTTGTCTGCCTATTTTGTCTGTCTGTATTGTTTTGCGTGATTTACCGACTGAATTTCAAAATTCTGTGTTACATATTTGTTGACAACATCTAATACTGATATATTGTTTTCTTTTCTCGTGTCTAATTTTTTTGTGGGTTTTCAGAGGCTTAGCGACAATCCCGAGATTATCATAATCCATAGCAAGAATCATTACAAGGTCACATCAGACATTTTGTTGACTGAACGTAATTTTTCTATCTGGCAAATATTTCATTGACTGATATATTTACGTCTACATAACGTCATATTGCTATGGAACTGAAATTTTGCGTTTTATTTTGGACACAAGCTAGAATTTAAAAAAAAACCGTAAGCTCTTGTCACTTTGCCAGTCGGCCCTAGAATTATCTGAAGCAACTAAAAAACAGGCTCACACGTGGAATAGTTAAATCATCGAGCTGCCAATGAACAGCTGCAGTCAGCTTCAGTACACATTTATTATTGGTAGGGGCCGGAACATTTCGCTGATTCAATTACCTGCAGGCTAGAATCCATTGTCCTATGCATATTCATGCCCCGTCTATTCGTTGATTGTTTGTTGTTCCACTGAGTAGCAGCTAGTGGACAAATGGTCGTGGCTTAAGTATGCACAGGATAGTGCATTCTAACATGCAGGTCATTGAATCTGCGAAATTTTCCAGCGTCTAACTATTGGAGGCTAGCCTAAATATAGCTTACTGATGCATACGGCCATAGCCATCTTTAGTAGAAGGCCGCGGCCTTAGATCTGGCAACCCTGCTAGGAAGGGTCATTTTGACACTTCTTTTGTCTCGCGAACGGCAGTGGCTTCCCCTGATTCGCCGGTATGTGGGGCACAATAACGAATCAGGTACAACCATTGCCTTTGGAGAGCTAAAATAAGTGTTAAAATGACCCTTGTGTGCAGGGTTGCCAGATCTAAGGCCGCGGCCTTCTGCTAAAGATGGCTATGATACGGCACATTGCCTCTAACACTGAGTGAGATGTCGCGGTTGTAAAGTACTGGACTCAGATTAGTAAGGACCCGTGCTCGACTTGTTTGTAGTGTAGGTGTGATGCCTGGGTCCCCGTTAAGGGTGTTCAAGTGCGATAAAGTCATAATTTTATATTTTATATGAAATAGTGTTCGTTTTGTAGACGATACTTGTGAATGCAGTTTCCTCTTGCGAAATAATTTTAGCTATAATAGTTTTTTCATAACGGTGCGTAAATGTCAAAATTTACATGTTCTGCTGCCATGAAAATAGTGACTTACGTACGTGAAATAATTCACAGTAAAATAACGTGCTATGGGCTACGTAATAAAACATTTGAAAAAATCCCGCGAACTGTTTTTTAATTTAAAAAAAATTGCTGAATTTGCAACTTTTTTCTGTAATTTTACAGATTTTTTTTTAAATTCAATATATTACGTTGTGGTCTTTTTTAATGTTTTATCGCATAGCTCATGTGACGTAAGTTCATAGCGAATTATTTTGTTTAAGTAGGTCAGTTGGTTTTCACTATTTGCATGGCAGCATAACAGGCAAATTTTGACTTTGGCACCCTGTTGTGAGAAAAATTTGAGAGCTAAATTTGTTTCGTAAGAGTAGAATGTACTCACTAGTATCGTCTACAAAACTATAGGCAGTTTGGAATAAAGTGAGCACTCGAAAAAGCCCTGCTAAAGATCTATTTCCAGCCAATTCGTATCTTTCCGCGTGTAGCAGCTAACTACAGGCAAAGTCTAAGATCCTGGGACACGTCACTTTATGTTTGCGCGTGTAAGATTAATTGTTCAGTCGATATCTACCTGTATAGTTTGATAAAAAAAGAAGTTTATTAATTATATAAAACATAATTATATCGCTGTCGGTTGATTTTGTTTCATTACTGTTGTATTTAAATACGAATAAACACGGAACTATGTTGTGTTATTACGTTGCAAACCATACAAGCAGTAAGGTGACTATCGGTAATGTTGAATTATATGTAGTAACAGCTAGTGATATTTTTCAAAGGTTAAATATTTAGTGTTCACTTTATACCGAACGACCTATAACTATATTTTATAAAAATATTAAATTACGATTTTATCGCACTTTAACACCCTTAACGCTTCTGTACTCCCAGGTATCGGATGCACAAAATAAGACTACCCGATCAAAGACCTCATTAAAACTGTGTGGTATAAGCAAACGTTGAAAACTTAACACGGTCGTTAAAGTCAAGACTGAAAAATCAACGAAACAAGAATTTTTTATAATAATGTTTGAAAACTTTACGAGCAAGTATCTACCCAGAATAATGCAGTTGTTAAGTGTGATCGCCTGCACCGTAATTAAATGTATGAGATTTCGTCGTCAAGGGTTGTTCTACAGAGAAAAGTTACTCAAGAAGAATTTTTGCTCGGAAAGTTGGTAAAAAATATTGTCTAGGATTGCTGGATTTGTTATTTTTGCTAACTGGCTTCGAGAAACATACTATTTTAAACTGGTGAATTTAGCGCTGAATTATGTACAATGCCCTCTTAAATCTTGCAGTATACTTACGTACCCACATATTGTATATGTACCAAACATTATGGGAGCCGTGATTGGCAAAGTGACTAGTACACTCACCTCTCACCTAGACGACCCGGGTTCGATTCCCGGCAGGTTCGGTTTTCTGGTTTTCACGCGTAGCCTTGTGGGAATCATGCCGTACGACGCCGCTTGTCGGAGGGTTTTCTGTATGTGATCTCCCATTTCCCTCGCCCCTTCACTCCGGCGCTGCTCCATACTCGCATCATGCCATCCCCCGATCCCATCATCGACGTTAAGACTTACGGGGGCTGGTAGTAAACTTGAAGATAGCTCTCGGTGCCACGTGTTCGAGTAGGCTAAGAGGCGAGGCTAAGGGCCGGGGGCGCGGTTCATCACAGTGACGTGTCTAGAGGAAGTCGCAGTGGTGGGGGTGCGAGCCATCTGCCTTGTCCTTTCCCCTCTCTCATTGTAAGCCTATCTCCCTGAGAGGAAGGGTCTCGCTGATATACGCGACGAGGCGGCTCTCGCCGTCCGTGTAGCGACGCGCGATGACTTAGGCTTTTTGCCTGGCGGCGCGTGGCATGCATTTACTACAACTACCGTTGTTTACTTAATAAGAAAAGTTATTTCTTGAATATTTTATTTCGTTAAAAGAATGCCATGACAATACTAAAAACAATGCATTCTCAATGGGGCATTTGTTCTAAAATAAATAATAATAATAACATTTTAGATGTCACGCACTATGATCTAATGTTATAGTGAAATTTACGAATAATCTTTCTATGTATAAAAATTGTAGCGTAAATCAAACTATTCCTATAAATATCAGCGTCTTTAGAAAAATAAAACACACTACGCCAAACATGGACAAATTTTGTGTTGTATTTATGTATTTTGAATAACGTATTGTGAGTCAAAGGGGATAGTCCATTG